>JACCIC010000202.1:0-7500 GCA_018907035.1 Sycobia sp. Sy_11
TTCCACTATAAAGCAAAGGAGTAACTATAAATATAAGGCAAGCGCCCTTTTTGTTTGGGGGGGGGGGGGGTGATCTCCGGATGTATAGCTATTATAATAATATATATCTATTCTATATATCTCTATATATATATATAATATATGTCTCCTATAATGTATATACATGTACCCGATATATACTTTAGTATTAAAATTTGCAACAAAATCTTGCAATGGATCAACTGACTAATTTTCTTCATAAGGATATTTGGTATTACCCAGATGAATCGTGAGATACTGCAAAATAATATATATTATATATATTCATATATATATTATATTATATCTAATATCTATACAAGTTCTTTCTTGCTTTAAAGTGACGCATTCCTAAACAATATATGCCACAAAAAGAAAATTAATTTATGCTTAGAAAGTCTTAATTCTGTTAGAGAAATAATATATTGTTTTATGTAAAATTTCGTAACAGTTGAATTTTCTTAAAAATTCACCCTTGTTGTTTTTTAAAAGGCTTCGATTACACATTATTCAGCTTCATAATTTGATCGACTAAATTATCTACGAAGTAAACCGTAACGGCATTGAGCAATCGCAAATAACCGATGATAATTGCATAATTAATTTGCCAAACTCAACGGTAATAACGAGCTTGGTATCGGGCGATTGAGGCGTTTGACGGTTTCACGGACTGTCGGAATAAATTGCTTATTAAGCCAAATGCCGATTGAATTATACCGATTAATTGTTTTAATTACTCACTACTGAAAATAGCTTTAAGTTAGACTAAAGAAAAAAATTAAAATAATCTTAAATTAATTAAAATTACAGATTCTTTTGAAAAATGACGAGCTCGACAAGTGTGCGATATCTGCGATGTGTCGGATAACTTTTCGAAAATTTTCATCTTGTATTTTACAAAGAAATTTTCTGCATAATCAATTAAAACTAGAACCTTGAATGGTCAACTATTAAAGAGTGTAAATACTGACTATAAATACGATAAAATTGAACAAACAGTCGCGCAGAAAAATTTATACATTTACAGATATTAAGAAATAAATAAACAGCAGTATCCATTTTCAGATCGGATTTTTGTAAAAATAAATATAAACAATTTGGCTAACGTGTAGCTGCCCTCTCGTCTTTAAACGTTCTTAAAATTGAGACGAGGAAAAAAATCGAGAAAAAACTAATTAGACGTATACTCATATAATTTAGGGGAAGATATCTACAAAAATTATGTACCTCAAAAATATATTTGGGTGTGTGTGTGTGTGTGTGTGTGTGTGTGTGTGTACATGCAAATACATTAGAAAATATATACAATACACAGTTATATCACAGCCATACAGTTGCACGTTAAAATCGTGGATAAAAATCGAGTACGTGCCAGTGCACATTAGACAATCCAACTAAAAATGACGATGGTTAAATATAAATGCCATACGGGGGGTTTTAAAACAAAAGGGTGAGTAATCAAAATTGCGTGCACACGGTGTACTGGAGGCGTTCTACACAAATTATCCACACAAAGCACCTCGATAGATACAAGGGGACTCACCGCCATTCATTCCCCGTACAAATAAATGCATTCAATAGATTTAATAAGTGAAAGCTGCGGAAGCGAAAATGATGCGAATTGGGCGAGGTGCGCGGAAGGGAAAAAAAGAACTGAGAGAGAGAGAGAGTGAGAGTGAGACAATGTCAGAGATGAGCTGATCTGGTATACAATAGATATGAACGCAGGATATCTTGTCCGATAGGATTTGGGATGTCATTTCCTGTACACGTATACGTAGCTAACGCTCGATTCAACGAAAAACGCGAGAATGCCCCGTCTCTCTACTTTCTCTCTCTTTCTGTGTCTCCATCCTATATATTTCAAAAATTGCTCGAACATATTCGTGATAGACTGTCTCTCTCTCTCTCTCTCTCTCTCTCTTCTTTAAAAGTGCCTCCGCGGCCTCTGACAGACGCAGACGCGCACTCTCCGCCCCTCTCCATTATCCCGCTTTCGCTCTATAATTTACTTCATATATAAAGTGACGGTGAAAAAAGAGAGCGGGGGAAAGTTGACGAGTTTTTCGTTATTGTATTAATACTTTAGACTTGGCCATGGGAGCTGTCATGAGTAAAGCAGAAGGAGTGTTAGTAAGTGGAGGTTAGTGAAACCTTTATCTTCCCGAAGCATCTTGTCTGTTGTGAGATACTCTCTCTACCTTTTGCTTGGTTTCTTGTTCCATTGAGTGTGAGGGTTGTTCTCCTTTTCTTTTTTTTTCCTCTTTTTTTTGTTTTTTTTGTTTTTTTTTTTTTTTTTTAACTATAGCTTCCAATCTAGAAATCCTATACTATTTGATAGGTTTACCTTTAATTCGAACGCAATTCTACGGACGCCTCGGCTTTCACGCGAGGGCGAGGAAATTTTCACTATTGAATCGCGAGGGCGACAAATTTGAAATTCTCTCAATGATTGTATACGCTTTTTATACATCGAATGACTCGTGTACGACGATGCTACGAGCGATACTTTATAATCCGTGTAAAGTTTAATTACCTTTTTTTCCATAATAATAATGTATGATTAAAAAACAAAAGAAATGAAATATTTACAAATTTTTACAAATGACTAAATTTCATTACTCCGTTTTCAGAGTTTAAATCTATTTAAACCTCTGTCATTGATAATGAAATTTTGAATAATATTTAGTTCATCGAGGATTGCAAATACGGCTTCCTATGGTAATTTTATTTGGCTGCTTTGTATGCTTGTTGTTACAATAAATTTTATTATTCATGAAATGTCTTCGTATATTCGAGGATATTTTATTTTGATTGAAAAATAAAAAAAAAAAAAGACAAAAAAAAGAAGAAAAAAGATACCGCAAAAGTTACGGAAACACGGCTCTGCCGCTGCAATTTCAGTACGGTAAATTGCAATCTCTCTTTCAAAAGATTATTTCAATTACAATATTCATGATGCATTCGTATAAAAATGTTTTAAAGGAGAATAATTTCATTGCTTTCGGTAATTAGAAAAAAAAGTAAAGGGAAAAAAATATGACGCACGCGTGACAATTAAACCGAAGTTAAACAGGAATTACGGTAGATTTTAAATGTTTCATAAGTATATTTGGCGCGCTCAACAAGGGATTTGCATTCGTTCCTGTTATTTTATTTAAACTTTAAAATAAACCAATTGTCGTAGGGAAAAAAGTATAATTCTGACGTATATTCGGCTATCGTGGCGAGCAAATGTACGGATTAAAATTTTTAAAACCCAATTGTTTTATCATCGCTTCTACCCGAACTCGAAGAAACCAATAAAATTTAACGAATTAATTCGAAACTCCGCGAGTCAAACAACGTAAAACCATTGTCATATATTTAGATCCGATCGATGCGCGATTCCCAACGGATGGCGGGCAAAGGTCGACGCGGCTCCAAATAATTCGCTCGAATCATTATTTGGAAATCATGCTTTGCAAATGAATACAAATGTACAATCGGCTGTCATTTCGGGCGATCGCCCGTCGGGGCGCAATTAATTTTTTCCGCTCCCATTCGATAAGAGCACTCGCGTTCGCGAAATTTCGCCACTTCATTGTTCGCACGATCGTTTGGAATCGCGGACGATGCGGAACGATTCGGATTCGCGCGCGGAAGTGAAAAGACAGGCCGAATACGTAAGACCGGCTATAATAGGAATTGCGTTATTCGGTGCAGATGTTAACTTATTAAATTATATAAAATATATCGAGAGGTATATAATATTTTCCGTTGTAGTTAGAAATATAATGAAACGCAATCAAAAATTTTGCAGTTTGCTGTATCGGAAAAGTTTTGGAGACGATGAAGGAAATTATTAATTTTTATAATTCAAAACGACATGATTGAAATTTAAATAAAAAGTAAAAGTATAAATAAGAAAGAATTCACATTACATGTAAATTAAATTTAATTTTCTGCAGTATTAGAGAATTTACAAGTTTTAATTAAAAAATTTAACGACATATTTTTTAACGAAGTCAGGTGGAATTATAACATCTATGTAAAAGTATAAATGTAATCAAAGAAAAGAATTCAAAATTTTTTAAAATTGTATTAATAAAACGCATTGTAATTGGCGGGACTCGTCAGGAACTAACGGTTTTAAATTTCGCCTTCGCGGCTAACAGTGGTATAAAATTAAAATAATTTTAAAGTAAGAAAAAAATTTCGTTCAATCGATGGAGAATGTAATACGAGATTTCACATCAGACATTTGAGATTGTCAATCTACGGGTACGGTAAATTTTTTAACGAAACAAAATTCATGATTATCGTTTGTCAAAAATTCTACTGACTATAAAAATGTCGAATTTCGCTACAATTGGCACAACGGAGCATTTTCTTTGTTGGTTTGTTATAGTTAAAAAATGCGTCCACGTATAGTAACTGAAGAGCGCTACGCGGTGCGTGAAATTACGAGCTTAACCGAAAGAGGGCATAAAAAAAAAACAAAACCCAACAAACGGAGAAAGATACTCGAGGAGGTAGAGGAAAAGCAAAATAAAAACGAGAAGTTTTTTCACTCCAAGAGTGCCCCGTAATAAAAAGAACGAATTTCCATTCTTATGCTTTTTCAAACGCGCGCAAGTGTATACGCGGTCGCTCGTATATTTTTCACAAAAAAATCCCGGCGCGCGATTTACCAAGCTGTGTATTTGTGCGCGGATAAAGACACACAGACGCGCCTGCGCATCTAATTCGCTTCCCCGAGCGTAGATTTTAAATCCGCATCGAAGGAGACCCGGGAAAAACGACGCGCGACACTTTCTTGACGATAACGACATCCGAACGAAACGCCGCGACGCGAGCGTGCTCGCCTTTCTCATACTGAGCTTGGAGGGTGGCGGTGCCCGTCCCCAACACCTACACACAGCCGCCCAACGACAAAAAATACAAAAATAAACGAGGCAAATAAAGCAAAAAAATAAAATAAAACTAAAAATCCATTCGCGAAACTCTTTTTACGGCGACCGCGCGCTCGCTTATCTGCCCTCGCGCGACGGCCACCGGGAGAAGAGGGGGGGAAGGGCGGTGGTTACCCTCGCACCCCGTTCGTATCTCTCCACCCTCCCCCGTGTGCACGTCCCTCGCGACGCTTTCGCGCGGGATTCGTCGGGATTCGGTGCTGAAAGTTAGTGAGAGAAAGAGAGGGAGAGAGATAGAGAAAGCAAGAAACACACACACGCACACATATGTATAACTGCTTTGTCCACACTCCAGGCTACCACTCTAGGCTCCACGCCCCCTGCATCCCCCACTTGTGTGGCTCACGAGCGGATTGTGGTACAGGGAATAACGCCGGCTGGACTATTTTTTATTTCACGAGATCAGGTCAGGAGTGTTCCTATGGGAGACTGTCTGCTACCGCGTGGGGGAAAAAAAATAGATCTTGGCCCTTCTTTTAGGGCCAATAAAAGTCGGTGAGACAAGCGTAGGTGGCCCGCGAAAATAATAAAAAGGACAGATCGGGAGAGGGGTATAGAGAGAGAGAGAGAGAGAGAGAGAGAGAGAGACAGGGGAAGCAGAATACTGGTAGCGAAATCGCCGGAGAAAAATGGAAACTATTGAAGCGCGGGATCGCATCTTGCACGTGACGCTTGCCTTACGTGTGTATATATATATATATATATAGATACCTGCGCGAATTTCATGGGAGACGGCACGCAATGCTACGAAAGTTCTGCACGTACATGTGTATATATACATCGAGGAACGCACGCGTGTAGGAGGGGAAGGGTTATGGGAAGAACGACCGCAGAGCGGCTCCCGATAATCTACGACGATTCAGCGGAGAGACGTACCGCGAACGCTGCGGCGCTTCCTATCTCCTCCGTTATATCCGCGCCTCTGGGTAATTCCATCCCCAGCCCCCACTGCTTCATTCCCCTCCTTCTCCCCGGTCTCGCGGTCTCGCCGAATCGCTCGTCTTATCGTTTTGTCCATTTCTACTGATTTTTCGCGCGCGCCCTGCACCGGGTAAGAAAGACTTTTGCCCCTTTCTCTCCCTTTTCTTTTTCCAGTCAGCGAGCGTTCGCCGCTGGATGGGGCTTAGAGCGAAGGGGGAGGAGGGAGCGGGAGTGAGAAAAAAAAATTGAAAACCGCGCATCGCGAAGGCAGCGTTACCGCGACTTTCTTGCGATTCGGTGGTGAGATGTGGGAGGGGGGCGAGGAATCTGGAGCTTTATATCGTACGTACGTGAGAAACGCGATGACGAAGACGCGAGCCAGGTAGACGTGATCGTGCGCGTATTTTTACGTCCGCCTTCGCGATCGATTCTTATTTTTTAAGGTTGCTTCTCTTATCGTAAGTGAAAATTCTCGATTTGGTTGTTACGAGTTTGTCAAAAATTGTAAATAATCAACTGAAATGCGGTAGGACAGTTGGTGAAATTTAATTAAATAATTAAAGTATATTCTGACGAGAAATATATCATATATTCAAACACTTGAAGAATTCCACAAATTTGCGATGTAAAACAACGACAAGGTTTATATTATACTGACGCCTTTCAACTTATCATTTATTTAATAGTTGAATAAGCAAGAAGTCGCTATGTGACTTAACGAAGACATATGCAATTCATAATCCCTCATTTTAACCACAATATTCTTCTCCCGTTTGTATTTCATTGTCTTTATATTATATCATCTCAATGATTTTAGCGAGCATCGTACGTCTCGGAATGAGATACCTACCCTCCTACTGATGAGCCAAACAGGTAACCGAGGGCGAAACGTACAGATAGTATTTCAGCTGATAATTCGAACTTATTTACTTCAGAATTACAAATTATTCCTTACATAGGTCTTAGAAAGTTTAATCTGATAATTGGCTCAATCGCCATTGAGATAAATAGTGTCGATGTTTTACGCCGCAAATTTGTGGAAATATTCAAGTTTTTGAAATATTGCCTATTCTTTCAGGAATATATTTTAATTACAAAAATAGGCTTTCACTAGATTTTAGTGAATTTTCGTGAAGGTACAATAAGGTCAACTGAGGTAATCTGATTATAATTTATTACTTGACAATTACATTTTCTTACATAGTGCAACTTATGGAATTCCTTTAGAACTCCGTAATACATTAAATTCAACAGAGAATTTCTGTTAACGAGAGTAAATAATTATTTTAATCACAAGCCATCTTAGTACGTGCGAATACAGGTTTTAATTCGACCTGCATTGGATAAATAATTAAGTTTTGATATGAGTATTTCTAAACGTGCTTTCGAAGACTTTGATCTGCGTATTTAATTCTCTTGTATTCTTTCTACGCTTATATCAGCGCAATGTTATTCAGCACAATACGCCGGGTTTTCTCTCACCTCATGATGAAAAAAAAAATGGTCGTTGTTTCAGAAACGTTCAAACGTCAGTTTGTTTTCTCACAAATGCGTTTCGCTTAAGATCATTCGATTAATACATAAGCTCTCCGGCTCAACTGCTTCT
>JACCIC010000202.1:10000-135000 GCA_018907035.1 Sycobia sp. Sy_11
TCTCCTCTCTCTCTCTCTCTCTCTCTCTCTTCTCGGCGCGAAGAATTAACTTTTATTTATTGGAATTGAAAAGTGTCGAATGGGGAGCTTCCGCTTTATTTCTTCTCGCGCACCAACGACCGTATAGGAGGACGGCGAGAAGCTTGCGCGCTATCGGCTTTTGATTCATTTAGCTTTCTCTCACCGCGGTTCTCGATATAAAATATGAGAGTTTTTTAATGCCCTGCATCGTTCTCCCTCGTTCCCTCTTCATCGATGCGCCCTTTATACGATCAATAAATAATGATGGACATTTATAGGGGACGTAGGGAATGAGAGAAGCTCGAAGTTTGATTAAAAGCTATACATCGAGAGGCGGAGGGAGAGAGAGACAGAGTGAAAGAGAGAGAGAGAGAGAGATACGGTAAGAAAGTTCGCGTACATAGTAGAAGATGTCAAAGTTAGCAATAAACAGAGCGAGATGAACAATGAAAGTGAAGGGAAAAATAGAAGAAGAACAAAGGAAACCAAAACGAAACGAAAGTTTATAATAATAGAACTCCTGCGACATCTATTATCACTGGGAGGGGCTCTATTTATCAATTTTCTGGAGCCAGCACTGCTTCTTGAATGAGTCTTTAGGGGCTGGGGGGATGACTGTTCGGCGCGCGCGCGCACACGCGATTATTGGAAGTGCAAGCACGCCCGCGGAATCGATGCTAAATCCGAACGTGCACACACACACACACACACACAGATATTTATTAATATATATGTTATATTGTTTTAAAAGGTATGGCGCGCGCATTTAGTGAATAATTTACAAAAAGCGCGGGACTAGACGACGGGAACTGGCAAATTTTTTACTTCGAGGGTTAAGTGCCACTTTGGCGCGGCTTTATAATTAGTCTGTTGAAGGCGAGTTTTGTTTTAGATATAATGAATTATAACATTATCGAATTTCGAATATCGTGTACAGGCGCTGTTCTATTTTCATCGAAAGAAAATCTACTTGAAAGTTTACATTGCTTTATGACGAGTGTATCGAAGCACTTATAGTTTTCATCCCGTGACTTTCAATTTTATCTGTAATATTTCTATAACAAATAATTTTCATTTTAAGAAACTTAATTCTTAATTATATTGTTTAGCGATTGATATAATTGTACTTCCACACTTTTTTATACAGTTCATTTATGTTCATAGAATCGAGTCTTTGTTAATCGATAAATATGAATCGATTGACATTGTAAGTTATATATAATTATAGCCAAAGTATTTACCCATAAAACTTGCTGTAAACACAATTAATGAGATCAATTATTATATTTAAGGAATAATTTTTGCAGTAGAAAAAGTAAACAATTGCAAACTAGCTGATTAATTAATTTTTTCGGTCTCATTTACGTCGTATGTATCATTGTGAATTTTGTATTTTTCACTATATTATATCTTTTTTATTTGTTAAAAAAGTCGTCCGCAAAAGATCTTTCAAATCAATAACAGAAAAAAAAATTTAATTTATGGCAAATAAAAAAAAATTTCGAACTTTCTTCGAACAAATTTTCCCCTATCAACAGCTGCATATTACAGTAAAAGAAATTTAAAACACTTCACAAAGAAATTCCATCGTACTAATGCATATAATACAGGAATTATCCGTTATAGCGAATCCTTCCACAAATCATCGAACTACGGGGTTCAGGATTACAGGGGTACCCTTTATCTTACCCTAAAACAGATCGCTCGGTGATTCCACGATTTCTCTCTCGCGTATACTCAAAATCGCGTGGAGAGTTTAATCGAAAAGGCCGAACCTCTACCTGCCAATATATATATATAGGGATAAGCGCTTCAATTTAATCGCGGCGGACCGTATATAGTCTGCTCCACTTGAGCCCGAACGCGAAGCGCAGTATATAAACGGACAAATGTACGTAAGCGATCGTGCGGCAGAAGGGCTCGGGAACGTGCGCGCCCGTAACACATCCTCGGTCCCGTACGTACAAGTTCGCCCCATTATCGAGAGGTCTCGTTGTCCTCGCCCCCCTCCTCCCTCTGCGCCATCGCCCCGACGTCCATTGCCCGCTTTGTCCGAGGAAATAAAGAGGAGACAAGGGCTGCCTGCCCTCTCTCTCTCTCTCTCTCTCTCTCTCTCTCTCTCTCTCTCTCTCTTTTCTTTCACCCGGCCCCGCCGCGCAGATAACGCGCTTTTATTTGCCCGCTGAGCGCCCCGCGAGTCGCTAAGGAGACCCGAATAATATTGTATTCGGCGCCCGGGACGGAAGGGCGGAGCGGAGGGAGGGGGACGGGGTCGTGGCGCATTCGCCGGATCCACGTGCCAGAAGCCACCTACCTATCCCCACGACCGAGCCAGCGCTGCAGCCGGCTTCGTAATCACGGGGAGGGGGAGGGGCGGAGACGAGGACGGGGGATTTTCTTATTTGAAAAGTTTATGACCCGTGATCGGGATAAGCCTCGCGCGGCGGGCGTACCTTATGAAAAATTAAATCTCAGGCCCGTGCGCACAGGGCGCGGGTTCGCCTCGCGCGTCCGTCCGTCCGTCCGTCCGTCCGTCTGTCTGTCTGTATTAGAGCCCGACGAAGACGACGACAACGACGACTTACCGACATTACGAGCCGGCGTAAACGGGGGATACATCCGATGTACTTTTGTTCGGGTGCCACGGATGGCAGCGGCATCACCCTCGTCCTCGCTCGCCGCCGCGCGACGAATATTCAAATGCGAATCTCGCCCCCATCTCGTCTTAAGATTAAACGTGTATATATATGTATATGTATATATATATATATATATATATATATATATATATAGACGCTCTCTATATTATATCCGAATCCCTTTATACTATGAGCTTGCGGTGAATTTTTGGACTTTTTATGTTACCGGCACGCAGGGCGTAGCAATAGAACATCGGTACGTAAGCTGCGCGTACGCGTATATTGGCACAGGGTCCTACAAAACGTCTTCGGGGTCGCTCGAGTAACTCGTCGAAATCTTTTTTAAAACGAGTTACGCGACCACTCGAGGAGCTCTCTTCGACGCCCTCCTGTAGAATTCATTAATTAGAGCAGCCTTTGCCCTCGAAATATCAACCTCTCTGGAATTTCTCAATTATTGCAGGCGTCGTAAAAATCAACAACTGGAAAAGACGTAATGCCTTTCATTGTGATAAATCTACGCTCACGTATATCAAATGAATATCGATAATTTTTAGGTTAACGATGAGTTGGGCAAGTGACATGGAGCGAAACGTCAAAAATTGAATTTCGTAATGTTATCAACAACTTTTCAAACTTACTATAATCCCTTTTAGATTTGTTTCAAAAGGTTTTAATACCTTACATTTTAATTTTAACTTATCACTTATCGGTTTCAAATTTACTGTTAGAAATTATCCATTAGCATCCATGGTTGTGGTATTTGTTATTAATAAATGCTGCGTCAATAAAAATCGAATGTCTATGAAAACTACCGAAATCAAATTATAAACTCTAAATAACGTGTCTGTTGGAAATATTAAGCAATGAAAACTCGAATCGTATAATTTTAGATACTTTATAAATAATTTAATTGTGTTATTATTGTGAAATGATAAATCATAAATCATTTGGTAATTTTTACTTTTTTTTGTTTAAAATTACTTTTATTACTCAAATTATTTACATATAGTATCTTATACAACGTTTTTTAACTGGTCTAAATAATTATGTACATGTTCTATGTGAACTACCTTGTCAATTTTCTTAAGAAAATCTTTAATTTTTAATTAGAATATTTCAAATAAACAAAAGAATTTTCAATCAATAATAATTTGTCGAAATTATAAGATGCAAGAGCTCTTTATTCAAGCAAATTATTCATTCAAAACGAGACACGGACACGTTCGTCAATTATTGTTAGCCGCGTAAGGACTGTGATTTTTCTATTCTTCTATAATACTTTAAATAAGTAATCGACAAAAACGCGACGATACGAAATAATTTCAAAATTATTGTTAATTCTGTCATATCTTTGGGCAGGACCCCAAGAATTTTATATATATAGAATATTTATTTACATTTATATTTATATGCGTATGTATATATATCTACATATAAATTATAATATAGAAAGTCGGTTCCCCTCTGCCGCACTTTACCGGATGATTGCGAACACCTTTATCGATTAAAGTCTCGATATACTCGGACTGAACAAGGCGAGCGACTCTCTCTCTCTCTTCTCTCTCTCCCTTTTTGATTCCTTTTATCTTCCCCTTTTATTCTGCCGCTCGCGGCGAATGAATTTGTTTCCGTGCGCACGTCAGTTTAGCGATCGTTCCAAACTTAATCCACTGAATTATGTACAGGTATACGCAATATATATATATATATATATATATATATATATATATATATGTATGCATGTATGTACGTATTGCTTCATTTCATTTGCCAACACTCCGGGATATATCTATATAAATATAGAAAAGACAGGGGAGCATCGAACCCAATCGTATTTATACACACGTAACATATGTATGTATATATCTATAAAATCTAGATATCGGATTCATTCTTGCCGCGTTTTATATTTTATTAAAGTATCGGAGGCGGTGATTTCATACCGGAAAGATAAAAAATGTCGTAATATACGAGAACTACTATGTGCTATTTGTAGTATAAAAGAAAGATTGAGAGAGAGAGAGAGAGAGAGAGAGAGAGAGAGAGGGTGGGGGGAGCGCGCGCGAGCAGCGAAAGAGACAGAGATCCATCTCGATCTCGCAGCCGGATATAAAAATGAAGGATGGCGGAGAAGGGGAGCAGTTAAAATTTATGAATTTCAATAAAAAGAACATTCATATATATATATATATATATATATATATATATATATATATACATATATATATTATACACATATACATATACATATTGATGTACGTTACGTAAATATATACGTGCCGCGATAAAACGCAAATCGCTCGGCGCGTATTATATGAGAGACGCGCGGCGAGGGAAATGAAATTGTTGTGTTATAGCGATATATATATATATATATATATATATATATATATACAGTATGCGTATAGGGCATTTTTCTTCAAAGAAACGGTCGTGCCACGATATTATAAATCTCAGTTTCATAATGCGATGAATCTCGCGGCCCTGGGCGATGCCTCTTCCCCCACCCCCAACCCTATTTTTCACACCGGAACTAAGATATCGGGCTCTTCGCCGCGTCTGTGCGTACTGGGGTATTGGCTCAGGACGAAGGCGAGGTGACAAAGTTCGAAGAATCGAGCTGAGCGCAGAAGGCGCGTGTTCGAGACAATGGTAAATACAATCGTCAAATTGGTCGTGCGATAAACGGTTAAGGCAATGCTCTTTTCTTCATACTCGATCGGCTAGTAGTGAATAAAAACTAGATTGTCTATCGATCGACGATTAAACAGGTATCGCGAGCGTAGAATATGAGGAAAGCGGTGATCGTCGTCTTCGTGGCTGTTCTGATCCTGGACAAAATAGAATTTTTCCGATTTAGCCGGTTGAGCCTTGTTTGAAAAATAAATAACGCGCGTAAACTATAGGACGAGTTTTTTCCACAGCAGCATCGTTGAATTATGTAATTATAGGAAGAAACATTTTTGACGAGCTCGATTCTGTCAATTATTTCGATTGGTAATCTCAGTTTTTGGAAATTTGTACGTTTATCTAAGTGATATTGATATGGGATTTAAGGCTCTTTTTATAAGAATTTCTACGATCCTGCGCTGTAATTGCTCGAGCCCGTGCATATTTACAATGAATTTTGCTAGCTTTGCATACTCGGCGTAAAAACGTTACTGATAAAACAACTTTATCGCTGATCGTTTATTGAAATTAGTCAATTCATTTTTTCTTTTCGATATTTTTGATCTTAAAATTGTCACGGTAGTCTATGCACATAAGGGATAGTCTACTCGAACGGTGCAAGTTTACGACATCCAATGACATCAGCATTTTCAGAAATCCGATAAATTCAAGTAAAAAATGGAAAGTACATTGTATATAAGCATTTATAATTTTTATAAATTTTCTAAGGACATGAAAACAAGTAAGTAAAGTCACTTACACAAATAATTAGCAGAGTTCCTTGTTCTTTTCTCATTAGACTAGTTTATCTGTCATATGCTTAAAAAATTATTTTGTTTTCTATATGGCAACAGAAGACAGTTTTAGAAAATTAGACCCTCACACCAAAGCGAGTGCGTTCTTCGATTTTTCACTCCTCACTTGAATAATTGCCAAAGAGATTCGGAAGTCCTTCCGATATATGCTGTCACATATATGCATACACACGCGCGTGCGCACACACACAGACACACATACATGTAGAAAACACCGAAATTTCCTATGAATTCAAAACGGCGATCATATAGCACGTGTGATATATATATATATATATATATATATATATATATATATATATATATATATTAGAATTCATATATGTACTGGAATCTCCTATAATTCTGGAACACTTGGAATTGCGCTCCCACAGATCAATTACGATAAAACTATACAGCATTCCGTATAACGATCTTCCGTTTCTCCCACACCCTCCAACATTATTATATGTATAATGGAAAAAATGCCTATAGATAAGGTGAGACCATTGAGTCGCTGTCATGGTCAATGGGCAATGAGACCATTGACCATTGAGTAACTGTTGCTCTATTACGTGTGTATATATATATATATAGCTTTAGCCTGTAATCGAGCTGAAAGACAAAGAGAGAGAGAGAGAGAGAGAGAGAGAGAGAGAGAGAGAGAGGGAGATTTCCGATTTGATCAGTTGATCGTTTGTAGAAACTGGCTGTATAATTGTGCATATATATATATATATATATATATATATATATATATATATATAGATTCAGCGAATGACTGTACATCCGGGGGATCGTTGCAATCGACGTAATCGATCCCGGTGCGCAGCCAAATGCGCGGGGCGAGCGGTTTGTTGCTCGCCGACACGGAGGAGGCCTTATCCGAAGACCAGTAGCCATTCGAATGGATTGATGCACGACGCGCGGATAACGAGCTTGCATTCGCTAGTAGATGATATGCGTATACGCATGTGTATATTTAGCGAAACACTTCTCCGCGTGTATATTGTACGTTTAATCTACAAAAAGAACGGGGGTATGGAAATGCGCGGGCGAGCGCCCGAAACAAAACAATAACTCTCTTGGGCGGGGTATGTGGGGGGGGGGGTTGGGTGGGTGAGTGAACAACGTTCGAAAGCAACGAAGAAAACGAGAACCAAAGCGTTAAAAAAGGGAGGACAAAATTAACAAAGACAAAAACACGAGTAAGCGCACCGCCGCGAATATTCATCTATATACATAATATATCTGTGCCTCGGACCTCTCCACCCTCCCTCAACCCCCCACCCGATAGTTCCGCGGAGAAATTTATGGAATTTCGCGTGGCGCGCTCCCAACGTTTAAATGCCGGCGCGGTCCGACCGGGTTGGGGTGAGGGGGGTAGAGCTTGGGGAAAGGCGGCGAGGGCGGGGGGAGTCGTTGGATTATTCAACCGCGCGCTATTGTTCGCCCGTTACTTTGGCCACAGATAGGGGTTATAATAATTGAATTTTAACAAATGCGCGCGCCAGGATACGCAGACCGGTGCGCGAATCCAGGGGAGATAAGTTGAATTTAGTCATATATATGTATATACATAATATATCTTTGCGCGTGTATTTTTACGTCTCCTCGTAGTGGGATTTTTCGTGCATTTGTCAATTTATAGACATTTTTTTCATTATTTAGGTAGTGGAACAAGGGCGTGTGTAATTTTTTGTTTTGTTCTTTTGTTTTTGTACCACATTGGTTGAGAGAAGAGTGATAGAGTTAGACTGAGGCGGTTCGTTCAATTTTAACGCGACGACTTTATAATTTTACAGATTCAGTCGATGCTGGTAAGGAATTTTACTAATTAAATTGTTGATAAAACGATAGCGGTTCATAAGAATTCCTGAAAACGCGCTAAATGATTATTATTATCGATTTAATTGATAGCAATAAAAGTATCTCAGTTACGATACCGATGTTCTAGGTCTTACTGGAATTTTCTTCGAAAGGAATACAAAAATGCAAACTGAATAGAATACATTGGGAAAAAAAAAGTTTAATACACGTTTTCTATCATATCGTTCTTATTTATATGAACAAGTGTAAATAAATATTTGAACTATTCGAATTTTTAATAATGTTTTTTCGTCGTTGTTTATCAATCATCTTCATAGATCTAATGAATGCAGGTTACTATAAAAATGTGTTTATATCAGCGCTACTTATCAATAATTTATAAACATATTATTCTTATTGAATATTGTTACAAACTTTCGCGTATGTAACCATTCGCTAAAGCATAACCAAAGCTCCTTTTTCTAACAAACTTTAGTGAAAGATATTAAATAATATAATCATTCGCCGGGTTACCAATGTTATTGGTAATGGATACAAATTAATTCTAGATTTATGAATAAATCCTTTTATCTTCCATGAACATCGATTTACAATATTTGTTTATAAAATTTCAATGTTATTAAAGCCAAAAAACGTTAAAATTATCACTATTACGTAAAGACTATGAATGCATTTAATCAGCTAGAAAAATCAGCTGATTCTCTGTCCGTTTTCATTTTGAGACTTTTTGAGACCTTGACATTTTGAGACTAACGTTTAAGTCCTAACATCTTCCTTCAAACCTTCGCCTAGTCTAAATTCTAGATAACATACTCGCATCATAATCATCCTTGTTCGCACATTTACTTCTGCGCACTCATGTAGCCACATGAATAAACGTACAATGTAGCTTTCTTCTACGATAAATACTTTCTTATACCTCGTTCCACGTCTTTACGCGTACGTAAATACATTCGCGGGCACTGCGGACGGAAATATCACTCGTTGGTGTATCTTATCATTAACAAATTTCACCCACGTTATGCTTAACATGAAGTTCTATATAAAGGACGTTTGTTAAACCCAATACGCTTTGTTATCACAGTAAAGGAAAATAACGACAGGGTTGAGAAGAATTATACTGCTGCTTGTACACACACGCGCGCGCGCCACGCACACCTATAAGCAGATAGATACATAAACAAATATATAGATAAATAAGTTTTTGTAAGAAGATGCGAAACCTTTCTCTCTTTTTATCTCTCTCTCTCTCTCTCTCTCTCTCTCTCCTCTCTCCTGGATTTTACGGCTCGCACTCGAGCTGAGCTCGTTAGAAAAATTCGGCGGGACAGCACCGCTGCGACGGAGATGATAAAATACAGATTGGTCGACACTCCACCGCCCCTTTCAACAACGCCCCCCCCCACCCCCGGCCTCCAACTTTCGACCGCGCGAAAGCAGGTAATATCCATTCGGGCCGGCATGCTGCTCTCGCGCGCGACCCTCCTCACTTCGCTCGCGTGGGGGACTATCGTCCCCCTCGGAGACTCGATAAGAAACCCCGAGCGAGGGAGAGGGGAGAGAGGAGAGAGAGAGGGAGAAAGAAGGAAAACGAACAAAATTTCGACCGACCTCTTCCTCTCTTATCCCGAGATCCTGTGTATATAAATCGTATCCACCTACTCCTCTCCCTGTGCTCGAGTGTCCGCGCGCCGCCCGAGTGTTCCAGGCGTATAATAATCGAGGATCCGCCGTCGAACCCTATATATATATATATATATAATCGCTCCCTTATTAAAGTTATACGGACGAAGGAATTGTTCTCGTCGATGACTCTTGGGCGACGCTTTTTTTACTGTCGAAGAGCCGCGGTTGCTGAGAAAGAGGCCGTTTCGCGATCGATGGGACGCGATCCTGCCTTTAACTCGTTGCGTCGCAGCGGGTGGACGGATTATTCTCTGAGCTTTTCTTTTATTTTGTATGATATTTCATTACGATGATTTCGTGAATTACGGAATCATTGAGCTATGGGTATTACTTTTAAATTGAACTGTCAACGAATTTATTTCTACAAAATATACGTTTTAAGAACACTAGTGGTTAATAATTTGATTACGTTCTTTTTTCTTTTAGAAGAAATTGCTTTCCAATTACACAGACTATTCTAATAATTGATATTGTAGTAATATATAATTATAAATGATGTTTACGAAAATGTATGTTTCAAGTTGAAAAAGTATGTAAGCATTTTTGTGGAAATTGAGCAATTTCTTTGAAGACACCTGTTTCGAATTCATAAAAATTTAAGATTCCACAAACTAATTTAAGATTTCACAAACATTGTTATTATTTGACATCGGACTTTTTCCCCAACAGAAGAAACAGATGAAAAGAATTGTGAACATACGTCCACGGGTACAAGGAGTATTTCGCGCCCGGTTCGATCTCAAATCAGCTGCATAGACGTGCCATCGCCCGACCACTGCTTTCAATTTCCACAAAGTCTTTACACCGCATTCTGTATGATTTTTCTCTGCGTCTTTCGATCCGCCCAGACGATCTGTCATTTCAGCCAACTAGACCTATCGTATTCTTCTTTTTTACGGCGTTGCCAGTTTACCGTTTGCGTTACCAAAAACGTCAACATTTTGTTGTAAATACGAATTTCTCATACGAATTAAATACCCGTTTCTGAAAGTTCGTTGAAATATGTCGTAAAAACATGATTCTGTAATATAAAATTTTACTAATGGCCGAGATATAGCCGATAGAGCCAATCCTTTATCTTCAATATAGGAAGATTCATTAATCATTCATTCACACAAAAATTCATTATATCAATCCTCGAATATACGATGGTCTGAAAACATGGAATGTTAATACTCGATGTTCTCTTCAATTACACATAACTCGCAATTGACTTTCGACCCACGAATTAAAATAAAATCAGAGCCCATTTCTTACCGTCGTTTCCTTATCAATTTTTTCATCAATTCCACGCAATGTCGCATTATTTCTTCGTTCGTTGCCTTTTCTCCTCTTCCTTTTCGATAGAAGCAAAAAATGCATTTCCTCGCACGATCGTGGCGAAACGGCCCACTTTTGGCTCGGTGCACGCGCAATAGTTTTCTCGCGGCAAAATCGCTCCGAGCCGCGAGATACTTGCGATCCCGCAAAATTGTTCCTCCCCCACCCTCCTCCCCACTACGCACGAACGTTTCGCGTGCCATATTAGACGAGAACTTCGGTGAACCAATGGTTAATAAAATTGTAACCCCCTCGGGGATTTTCGGGAATTCGATCGAAGTTTACATCGGAAAAGTTCCCCCTCGACTTTTCCTGAAAGGTTTAATTTTGAAACGCTCGCTCCGTAGTGGAGCGACGATAAAAAAGTTCTAAGTTTCCCGAACGAGTTTTTCATCCGCCTTATATCAAGCGGTCACGCATAGGTCTTTATATAAAAAAGAAATGTCGAGGTTATTTAAAAAAAAAATAATAATAATAATAATAAAAAAGAAAAGAAAACAATTCCATTGCCCATAAATTGTCGAATTGCACGATTGTTTATTTCATGTACGACGTTTAACACGTCTTTTATTAAATTTCTTTAAAAAAAAAAATTATTCTCGGTATAGCCGTTGACTAATGAAAACCACGGAAGACAAAAAAAATTATTGTTTTACTTAAAGGAAAAAATTTCACGCGTTATTAAATCGGCTGCCGCTGAAAATTGATTCTTATGGAGCACCCCATCTCCCCTCCACCGTCAAGTTGGATTTCGATAAAATCGAATGACGCTATATGAATGATATATATATATATATATATATATATATATATATATATATATATATATAGTATATTTGATGTAAGAATCAATATGAAATAAAAAAAGGCTATGAGATTTTCGAGAAAAATAACTCTGAAATAACGTAACCAGCGAAATGGCCAGGTGGCCGAGGGGTGACAATAAAAAAAAAACAATATCTTTCTTTCATTTGCAGTAAATATATTAAATCCTGTTGGGCAATATTATGGATGGAGTTAGATCCTGATACGTAATTGGCGAAAGAGTAATGAGGCAAAAAAATATTTCATAACTTATTAACAGAACAGTTCGATGGTTTCAAATCAACAGAAAATTTACTCGATGATAGAATTAGTTTTTGATTTAATAAAGCACGAGAATCGCTTCGATTACCTTAAAATTATACCTTTACACGATAGGCAGAGTTTATCAACCAATTGGAAGCAACAATTTTTACTAGTATATAGGAAGCTTACTTTTTTTTTTAATAAATTGATTATAAAGATACTTGTTCGATTTTAATTACTTCCCACTGCATGTTTGTGCACGTGGGGACGCCATTTAGCGAAGTGAGCTCTTTACTTCATCAGCTTTTGATCTCGATACATACTATTACGTTTTACACGATTAACATGTTTTCAAAAACTAATTAAAAAATATGAGTACGTGCTCTCTCCCTGTCTCTCTCTCTCTCTCTCTCTCTCTCTCTTTCAGTCTAAAAATTATCCCATTTCAACGAATCTAATGCATACAGTATTAATATTTTATATCAAGTTTAATTGGGGGAATAATTTTTCGATTCTCAAGAAATCCTAAACATTCGCTGTGGAGCGTTTGATCACATATTTCAAATGCATATCGAGAGAATCGAGCTGCTTACTTCGTACATTAGACGAATTCGTTAATTCGGCACGTTTGTCCCCGCACTTAAACATTTGTCACCGAACTATCGATTCGTCCAAAGCAGATCGCAACAGACGCGCTTTCCTCGATCTTTCGAATTTTTGCGTGCTAATTTCAAGAGTATCTTAATGTAGATAGCGTTAGATGTATCTAGTAACTTTATACATGTCATTTGCGTATTGGGTTACGCCTGCTTTATATACAGTTTTGAATTGGTTTTATTTTGGTTTAATTTTATATGATTTTTTCGTCGCTATTATTATGATGATGATGATTATTATTATTATTATCAAAAATTATTATTAACATCGTTGGCTACTTTTTGAATATATAATCTTTTTGTTACTATTGAAAAATATGCGGGTATAAAATATTTATATCTATATTAAATAATAAGTTTTGGTATTATAGGGGCCCGAATCAATTTCGAAATTGATATATAGAATTCTCTCTCCTTCTCTCTCTCTCTCTCTCTCTCTCTCTCTCTCAGAACTAATCCAGGATGCAAAGTTCGAAAAACTTCAGCGAATAAAGCCAAGAGTGAGGTACATAGAACGCCGAGATCTACGCGTACAGCGATCAGGATATGCCACTGATCGAGATAGCCTTACCGTGTGTATACATATGCGCATATTCATATACATGCACGTACGTACATAAGTGGACTCCTCGCGGGAAGCTCCGATCCCCGACGGGTGCATGGGGCCGGCCGACGCGACAGGAAAGACGTGATCGAAGGCTAAAAAGCATCGAACCTCTATGGGAATGGCGAAGGGACGCCGAGAGCGAGGGGAAAGGGGGAAGAAGCGCGGCGCGTGCTCGTCGCCGACTGTTTGAACCCTGCCGAATCGCCGTCCTTCTCCCTCCCCCCGCCCCTCAGTCCGACGGAGGGGCGGAGGTGGTGGAGCGCGCGCGCGCGCCGAGAGACGTATTTAAGGGCGCGGAGTCGCGACGCGCCGACGCTCGAACGAGTCGGCGAACGTGACGCCGGTAAATCGAGCGACGTGACTCGTTACGGGTTACCCGCGACCGGCGGAGATGACCGCGTCTCGCGTCTCGACCTAGTGTGGGGGGAGGGGAGCCGAAAGACTAGAGAATTATTAATTCGAGTATTTCTATATATATATATAATATATATATTTAACGGAGACGATCTGCCCTTTTGTACGGGGATGATTAACGGCGGGCTGTAAACGCCTTCTCGCGCGAATGTTCGCCGGTGTACCGGAGGGGAGGACAATGTCTGCTCGGAAAATTCCAGACTCCGATTCATTCGGCTTGTCCGCTCCTCGAATTCGTACACGCGCTCCCTGTGCATGCAAAATTCTATGTAAATTTCGCGAATTCTATAGCTTCTAACGCGTCGCGATAATCACGCGTCGAGGATCGACGCAATCCTTTTTGCAGTCTCAGACATTTCCATTTACTCGATCTCGTGACCTCTTCCGCGAGAAAAATTGATAAGACAAAGAATTAATAATACAAACGATTGAAAAGTAAAAGCAATGAATTAAATAACGTAAGAAGACAAACAAATTTGTAAATTTTAAGAACAATTTGTGAATATACTTTGGGACAGTATAGACCACTGTTGATATTTTAAGAAACGCTTGATGAAACAATGAATATAGATTTCGCCGTCTAAATTCTCTTTATGATGTCGTTTTGCAACGAGATTTTATTATCAATGCAAATTGTGCATCTGACAATTTACCATCGATATAGAAGACATGCGTAATAAGAATACCGAATATACTGGAATGAAAATAACAATACGACCAATGGGTAGGGTGTTCTTAAGATTTCTATCGTCTACTGAAAAAAAAAATAACGGCCATTTACTCACCGTTATATTTGAAAAGCGTCCTAACTCTATCCTAATCTATGTTTACTTTTGACTTTCAATTTACGGTAATGTCACATTTAAATGATATTTTTTGAAAGTCCTCCCTCTTGAGGACGGGTGCGCATAAACGTGCAAAATGTAATTAAAAGTCAAATGCGCCATAATTAGTGACTAGTAAGCTCGCTCGACTTGAACAAACGCCGACGATGTGAAGGGAGGAAATGTAATAAAATGTTGGAATTTCTTGACAGGAATTACTGGTGACAACCGCGTTTCATAACAGGTCTACTTAAGCAAATCTCTCTCTCTCTCTCTTTCTCTCTCCATCTCTCTGTTTCCAAACTCCTTGTTTCTCAAAATGTTTATTTTATAATTCATTCTTTTCACATTTCTCATTTACAGTATAATAATATGTAAAAATAATTTTAATGATACCGCATACATTATAATAAAGAAATGAACAAAAGCTGAAATTTCGTCTACAAAGAAAGAAACAATAAAGGCTTTCGGTAAATTAAACAGAGTATCATTAATACTTTCATAAAATACATTAAAAATCCTATAATTCCCGCTTTATGTCAGTTTTTTCTCGTACATTCCTCATCTCATCAATCCCAACGGATGAAAGTGGGCGCTTATGATTTCATGCGAAATTTCGTCAAAAAAAAGGAATCAAGCGCTTTTAACAATCCTCTCTCTCTCTATCTCTCTCTCTCTCTCTCTCTCTCTCTATATATATATATATAGTTTAAGATTAATCTTCCTCCCATTTAACGGTACGGACTGGCAAAACGTCGCAAAGGCCCACGCGCCCGCGCGCATTTCCATTAACACGGCAATTTTCACCTAGAATTTCCGGATAATTTTCTTCTCGTTTAAAAATAAAAGGATCCCCCACCCATTCCTCCTACCCCCAAAAAGAATGGAAAAGCAAGAGGAGCGAAAGTGAAAAAAGAAAGAAAAAAACAAGTGCAATGCAGGATCGTCTCGAAAACGGGAAGAAAATCTCTTTCTTCACTCTCTCTCTCTCTCTCTCTCTCTCTCTCTCCCTCCTTCCGAAGTCCGTAAAACAGAGACGCGGAAAAATGCGCAAGGGAAACGTATATAATACTCCGTTCTCGAAGCCAGAGCAAAAACATCAGGGGCAAGGCGGTGAGCGAGACAGAGAGACAGAGAGAGAGAGAGAGAGCAAGAACGACAGAACGAAAAGCTACAGCGTCCGGCGAAACGAAAAAGCTCTCGGCCGTCGCGTCGACCTCGCTAATATGCTTTCCGCGTCGTTCTCTCGTCGCTCCCCGGGCCCGTCAAGCCGAAAGAGTCGAGAAATCGTTCGTACTACACACACGCACACACACACACACACACACACACACACACACACACACACACACACACACACACACACACCACCCACCCACAGAGAAAGAGAGAAATAGAGAGAGTGAGAGAGAGAGAGAGAGAGAGAGAGAGAGAGAGAGAGAGAGAGAGAGAGAGAAGGCAAGACTGTCCTTCGCAGAAAGGTAGCCCAATAGGAGGAGCGGGGGCTGACGAAGCGGAGTATGGGTAACTGTATAGAAGAAAAAGCGAGAAACTTTCGCTGGAGAAAGAGAGGAGGGAGAGGAGAGTCCGGGCATCTACCCCGACTACCAACTCGATTAACGGATTCCAGTAGTTCGAAAAGGTCCGCGAGGAGAATCGCGAAAATAATAAGCGGAGGAGGCGCGGTAGGAGGAGTGCTTTGGCTCTTGACGGATGTGAATTATTGTTTCAGATTAATGTTTTCACCCCGAGCAGCCCCCTCTCCTCAATTTTCTCCCCCCCCCCTTGAACGGACGAGAATTTAATTATTGCCGTTGGGTGACAGAGCGAGAGAGGGAGAGATAGAACGGCGGTGCGGGGGAGGCGGATACGGCGAAAGTTCAAACGCGAAAATTTCATTTGTGTTTATAAAGAGAATGGGGCGGGGTGGGGGGGGGATGAGGAGTCCAACGGGAGGAGGCGGGATAAGCTAAAATGTTTAGCCCCTCTCCGCGGACTCGTTAGTTTCGCACGCGTCGCTTCATAATTAGGACGGTTGCCGGTGCTGGTGGGGGCAGGGGAGAATTTCTTCTCGCCATTAACGCGATTCCCCGGGGGCGGCGGCGGGGAGGGGCGCGACGGAGGAACACTGCGAAGCGGGGGATATAGAATTTAATGGGTATTTTTTCGCGCGACGAGCGTGGCGCTCGCTCTCGATCGCTCGACTAATCGCGGGACGATATTTGCATGAACTTGCGAAAACTTGTAATTAGGGCGGTGGGCGAGGGTGAACGGGGGGGGGGAGAGACACGGTGCACGCTATCAGATGTACAGGGCGAGTTAGTCCCGTGCGACGCAGCATTAAAGCGCCATTGGCTCCGGCGGCAGTATCAAGTTAGGAAGCTTCCCGGAGCGTTATAGTTCTTGCTCAGTGATTAAGTTTTATTTATCGATAATGTAGTATATATATATAGATATATATATATATATTAAAGGAGAATTGTATATATATATATATATATATATATATATATATATGTGTATATATTGTAAACGATAAGGCTATGTTCATATAATAATAAAGCCTGCCCCCTCGACCCCAAACTGTGTGGAATGACCAAACGAGGTCTTGCGCTCCCGCGCGTGACAGTTTCTATAAATAAAACTATCGACTCTCGATTCGAGAAAATCGGCTCAATTTCGATTTAATTTAACAAGAACGGATTGGGAAGGGGAGGGGAAACGAAAACTCGCTCGAGCAAAAAGTCGATTTCTAATAATTATCATTTTGCGTCTCGTACAATAAAATCGATTTGAAAATTTATATATCGAGCAAAAAAGCACCGAGGAAAGACAAACTTTTGTATTGGATATTAGTTGATTTATATGCGTATATATATATAGAACTATATGGAAAAGTTTCGGCGACCGGCATTAAATATACGAGCTGATTCGTAATAGAATTCGCGTATTTCGCCGTACAGCTAAAAGTTACGGTACATAGATAAAGTTTGGCGAAAGCTACGGTGCTAAAAGAGAGAGAGAGAGAGAGAGCGGAAAAAAGCGCTTTGGCTTCCGAAACGTATATGAACAAGTTGTCGGCATCGTCAATGGCAGTTTTTTTCCTCTTCTTTCTATTAGACTTATGTGTATATACGGGACTGCGACAGCATTTTTATACAACATATATGAGGCGTGGCGTTCATTCGTTAGATATTTATTTTAGTTTCCCGATCGATCGTTTCTTATGTAGGAACGTTTAATACACGTATATATTGGGACAATAAATCATGACGCCCCACCGACGATGACTGGCACGATTGATTTCGCGATCAATAATATGACGAAATTCACGATTAGTGACGAGAAATAGCACAAATCAATTAGTTACGAGGATAAGTAGGACATTTCGTGGAACTTAACGATGATAATTAAGACTTTTCGAATTGCATAAACATAAATGTCGAACTAATGAAATTTCCAACTAATCGATAATTCTTTTATTCCTCTTATTTATATCTGCCTCTTGTTTATGCTTCGAAATGAATTTTAAAGTTTTACAAGCGTATAGCAATACATGTGAACGTATTGGTTCTCCGCGCAAACTTACCGCCAAACATCTATGAATACTGTCGTAAGTTGTAAAAACATACAGAGGCGCTGATTCGCGACGCTAGGAATGTGGAATTTTCGCACGTGAGCCGTTCGAAACGTGCCCATTTCGGTCGGACTGGGCGACGTAGGGGTCGAAATGCCCATTACGATGAAACATGCTCGAAGTGAAACCCAGCGGTCGAGGCATCGACTGCAATCGATCGAGATGTTAAACAAAAAAAAAAAAAAAAAAAAACAAAGAAACAAAGAGAGAAGCGCACCAGTTTGCGAGAGGGCCGAAGGAATATTAGACGGGTAACGCGTCCGTCCAACCCTCGTGCGAGCCCTACCCAATGTCTGTAGAACGGCAAACCGCTGAAGAGAGCGAGGAGACAAAGAGAGCGAAAGGGGTGGATGGAGAGAGAGAGAGAGAGAGAGAGAGAGAGAGAGCGAACGAGAGAGGTTGGAAAAAACGACGCTACGGCGCACGTCCGCAACATCAAACGAGTTAATTAACTGACCCGTCAACCGCACCCTGTACCCCCGCCCCCTCTCTCACTCTCAGGTCATCCCGGCCTCCGTCGGCGTCCGCTGCGTCGCGTCCACGTACGCGCCGCGCGGGGACCTTTTGATCGCGGGGCCGCGCGTCGACTCGATTAACGGGGCGAACGTCAAACGGGCTCCAACCGCGCCGGGGCCAAGTGCACGACCGCGCCAAGCGCCTACGCGCGCGCAACGGTTGGCGGGGCGCGAAAGCCCGGCCAGGTTCGATAAATAATGGGCGATAGGCGAAAACAATGAGTGGCCGTCGCGCGCGTCGAACGTCTCCTCCCTCCTCGAGCCCGCAGACTCGCCGAGGTTTGGATGGGGGAGACGGCGTGCACAGAGATGAGGCGGGATATCGGCGAAGGCCTGGGTTCGATTGTATTTACGAGAAAGTGTCAATGGGATCGATTGATTCATTGATTTGTTTGCTTTTCTTTTGGCGTTTATCGATTATGGGAAATTTTCCATCATTTGCGGATTTTCAACCAGAATCGAGGCAATAACAGGTCTCGAACCTAGAACTGTGTTGGACTACGGCTTTCCTTGAGATACTGGCGAACCCTTGGAGTTCAATTGTAACGCAGACACGAATTATACCGTAAGACTGCGTTCTTTCATTGATAATCTTCGGTAGAATTGATTGATTCAAATGTAGAAATTGCGTTAAATATTAGAAAATATGATTTGCTTGTAAATAACTCAGTTCACAAAACAAATCTGTTAAATTTGAATCTGTAACTTGACAAATCAAACAATCCCTACCGACACACACACACACACACACACACACACACACAGAATATTTCTCGTAATATCACTTATTTAATTTAATTAATTTTATAGTGTTGAAGAAATCTAATGCCAATTTCAGATTCAGTATCATTAGAAACCTCTAAAATCATAGGCGACGTATACACTGATATGCCCATTGGAGTGACACGACATTTTGCCTTCGCCATCTCGAATTATATTTTTCTTTCATTTTTTTTTTAAATCTAATTCCTGGTTCAATTTCAGCAACTTGATGAACCTCTAGGACTAATATTTTTCTCATAATACCTTCGTCTACTTCAGTGACTCAGAGAATTACGATGGTTTGATGATTGCACTTTTTCCCTTGATTCCCTGGCTTTTTATCAATAATCCAACGGATTCCGAGAGCAGAAGAATCATGAGCAGCGTGCGAACCGCATAAATATTACACGTATTTTTCAAACACTGCTTTTCCCTATTATTAACACGACACGAAGCCTAGGAGGAATTTTTTTTATTTTCGTATTAATCTTAACACGATCAATTTTTAATTTCATTTTTATACTTCTTTCGCGTTTCCCGCTGGATTTTATCGGAATTCCAGTTCGGGCGCGAGCTGCTTCGATCGAAAGCCGAGCCACGCGGCATACGGGGAAAAAAGTAGACCGCGCCTATGCGTTCTTTATCGAAAGAAAAATCTTCGGCCGCGCAATAATTTCCCGATTCGTTGTTGTGCTGCGCCGCGCAATCCGTATCGGGGCTGGGCGAATTATCAGGGGCAAATTATTCGCCGAGCCGAGACGGCGAGAATCAGGCGCGAGTGCCATCGAAACGACAGAGAAGTGCGTATATTCGAGTGTTTATCATCGAATGACAGTGTGGGGAATATCGCGAGGCTGTTAAAAAGCCCTCGTTCCATTACCCCGACTCTCTCACTTTCTCTCTCGTCCCAGAACTTATATCTTGCACTTGGCAATCATCTCCCTTCCCTCCAACTCTCTCGCTCCCAAGCTCGACGTGAAAACTGGCCTTTTCACCGGAAATAATCCGGTTTTATTCCCCTTCGGCCCCGCGCTACGCCCGAGCTTTCCTCATTTGCTCCCGGAGCGCACGGGCGGACACTTGCTTCGGAAGCTCTCCCCTCTACCCGGCCGCTACCCCCTTTACATTAGCGAGGGTATATCTGTTTGCGAGTATAACTGCATAAAAGTTCCCGTATAACCCGACGCCCTGGGGCAGGGGTGCGAAGGAAAAACATCGTGATATATATATACAGTCTTCATTTCGGCTCGATTGTGGCGCTTTTCTAAAGTTTTTCCGTTGTGTTCTCTCTTTTTTTTTTTTTGTACGAGTATATAAGTTAGAGCGCCTTTTGGATGGAGTTTCGAAACATACGATTGCTATGCTTTTCTTTTTTTTTTTAATTTTAGTCCGAATCAAAGTAGATAAAAGTTGGCACGACGGAGTGCTGATGGAAGAGTAGGTCTATTATATATAATTTCTTGTTACGAATGCGACACTCGTAGACGAGAGAGTCTTTTGCTTATACAGAGGCCGAGAATGGAAATGAAACTGTCGCGCATATAGCCTCTCGCTTCAACATTATCGTTTTGTTTTTTTTAACGTAATGCAGAACGAAAGTGAGGGAGTTTATAAACTAATGATCACAAATAATGATGAAACTAAGCACGCGCCATATATTCTAGAATAGGAACAATCCGCGAATATGCGACCTTCTGCAGCCTTCCGAAGAGGCTTGGAGGAGTAAAATGCATCGGTGCTACCCTTCCACCATCTCTCTCCCTCGCTCTTTCGCTCTCGTCGTATCAATCCTTTATTACACGGGAGAACCTATATCCCAAAGCCATTTTCCTCCTCCCTCTTCACCCCCCCTTCTAGGAGGAGGATGCCTCGCGCGTTATCTGCCCGCCATGGTGAAGGGGGAGGAGGTGTGGGGCCTTCTCTCTCGTTCCGAAGTGTCCTTCGGCGCGCCTTTTATTGACCATTTCCACTCCTAACAGAATTCTAACTCTAAAAACCTTTAGATTATCTTTCCGCACGCCCTGCCTCTCTCTTTCTCTATCTCTCTCTCTCTCTCTCTGTGTGTGTGTGTGTGTGCGCGTGCGCGCGTGTGTGTGTGTCTATCTCTCTTTCGTTTCCTCTGGCCCTTCCGCCCACACCCTCATTCTTCTGGTTCGATCGCGCGCGGGGTGGCTTTGCGCTTCCTGCAATCCTCGACTCTTCCGTAGATCCGCTCCCCTTGTCCTTCCTATACGTTCCAGCACTCTTCCTCTTTCCCTCGCTCTCCCTCGGCACCTTCTCTCGACTTATCGGGGCCCCATACATATACGTACACACTTGGATCGCAGGCGCGTCGCCTTGCAGCCCAAACGTCCCCACCCCCTCCTCCTCTCGACTGCCGCCCTTCTCGGCGGTCGCGCACTACGAACTTCCGCGCGAATAAGGGGCAACTTTTCTCTTTCGCTTATCTCCATTCTCGTCGGCGGGGCGAGCCGCGAGAGCGCGCCCGCGCGCGCACGTGTTCGATTAAAATCGTAGATGTGGAGGATGCCTTGTGGACCGTGACTTTTCCTGTATATTAAATTTACAGATATTTGCAGATTTAACTTTCGATGCGTGGATTTTTCTTATATCGCAGGTTTTGACGTTCGGCGTGTCAATTTCAAATATCGATTCGGCAATAAAATTTAGTCGAATATAATGGTATGTGTTTTGTTTCGTAGTCAAATTTACAAATCAAAAAATGTCAATCTAACGGAATATTTAGTGCGTAGAAGCCATTCATTCATACACGTGATTCTCGTAAGAAATGAATATATATATAGACAGATCGAGGAGGAAAAAAATGTTGTTAAAAAGTTATATTTATAGTATAATTAAAAAACATTAAATAATAATAATTAGTAATTAAAACATAAAAGAATTTTAAAATAATTATAAATAAAAGTCGTGTTAATTTAAAGATATTAAGATGAATTCGGTGTATTGATAAATAAGTAATATTATCAAAATTACAATTTTAATAAGATGAAACATTTGATCTAAAGTAGGCTCATCGCGTAATAATCCAACTATAATAGATTTAAATAAATTTAAAAATCGTACTAAAATCAATTTGGAGAATCATTTTGACTATATGTAAAAGCGCTTATGATTTTGTTATTAATATTGACGCTAATTTTAATGTGAACGTTAATAAATTCGTCATTTATTTGTAATGTTACTATTAATGTATTAGAAAATCAATAAGAATCGATAAGAATAAATTAAACGAAAATCTCGATTATATTAGTCCTATACATATATATATTTTGATTTTTTTGCTGAAAAATTAAATCTGTTAGTTAAAATAAAAACAATTTTAAATTACTCTACAAATTTATGATTTTTTTTATTTATTTATTTTCTTTCAAACCAACAAATGTGTATCTTATTACATATAGAATAACCAAGAAAATCGAATCAACTTAATACATAAATTACTATATATTTCTTTTTTGTCTGCTATTTCTGAACGTTTTTCTTTGCGCGCGAAAAATAAATTTCGCGTGCTTTTAGAAATTTTGTAGGCATAACCAAGAAAATTGAAAAGGCTCTCAAACGAATAAGTATTTACATGATGTTATTCTATTTGTGCTGTCATATAGAGCATTTTGTCCAACCAGAAACGCACACGGGAAAACGAACTTTACGCACGCGATGCGGAAGTAGCACGTTTTAACACGAGTCTGAAGTTAATTATTTACTTGGTGAGATATAGTAATAAATAAAGAACAGTAATATAAAATTACGTACATTCTGTTTTTAAACTTTTTACATTATAATTGGAGAAAGAAGTTTGACAGACAGTGTTATAGTTATCATAATCCTAATTTTAATGTATTATAGTGGCAGTTTTTTTTAAAACAGTTAGTCCGGCTATGAGAGAACATTAATTCTCTAATGCTGTATAAGAATAATTTCGATAAATAATCATTCTTATTTCAATATTATTAAATCAAATAATTTTAGACTGTTTCTTTTATGCGGTAAATTCACGAACTCGCACATTTTAGGTAAATGATTACCTCAGTCGATAATAATATGCGTAACCTATGCAAAGGCTTTATTAAATTGCATTTTATACATTATAATCAGAATCACATGCTTCCAAAAAAATAAAGGTTCGATATAAATTGTACAAATATTCAGTTTATGCATATTATATATATATATGTATACATAAATGTACATATCCTTTAAACTGAAGATTAAAATTAATTTTATTCGCAAAATAAATTTATAAATTTATGTCAATAGAATTATTGGAATTAGCTTAAATACTAGTTCAAAATTAAATTTTTGAATTATTAAATAATTGAAAACGTCAATGCGAATAGGATTAAATTAACTAATAATATACTGGATATTCTAACTAATTGTTTAATTTGATTTCTTAGAAAGAGGAGCTGTATTTTTCATTAACAAGTTATTAATTCCAATTTTATTTTGCTGCAAATTCAATCACGTTATTTCTATAAAATAAGCAATAGGAAGACGTCGGTTATCTCTGAATCACTTACATTGGTATATGATCCGTTTTAAAAGAGAGCCCGTGTCAGTATATGCATTAAACAGATTAATTTCCAAAATTCACTTGGAATAAAATACGATATGAAATCTGACTGCATTAATTATAGAATTGACGATTGATGGATTTAGCTAAAGAAAAAACGAAATAACATTTTTAACGTAATAACAAATTAACGTAATAAATAGTTCGATTCCATTAAGCAACCTAAATCACTGAAAGAATATTCCAATACTGAAACTTCCCGATGAAAATTACACTGTAAATGCACGACGCGTGCATTCGTCCCTATTGACAATAACGTTTATATTTCGAATAATACGGCAATTCCCAGCCTGACCTCTGAAATATTCTAAAATTCCTCGTAGAAATATACCGAATTACCGTCGGACACTTCCAATTCAACTGTACTTTTGATCTTTCAAAAGGCTTACGCAGAGGAACTCACCGAGCCGAAACTTCATACAGAAGAACGAGAAAACGGCAGAGTAAGAGAGAGAGAGAGAGAGAGAGAGAGAGCATCCTTCTGGAAAAGTTTTCATGGAAAAGAAATTTTCTCTGCCGCGAAATAAGTTACTTCCTTAAACGCATACGTATATCTATAAAGACGTAAGCGTAAGTCTAAAGAGAAGGAAAACGTTGGGTTGCGCGAGTGGCGAGGGTAGGGGGGGGGGAATAACGAAAAAAAACCTCCGCTAACAAGCACTCGTTACCTGAACAAGCCGAGAAAGGGTTTTATATTAGTCTGCGGAATTTTATCTGCGCCTCGAAGCCGCTACATTTCGACCCTGCAGCTTCGTGGTTTGGAAAATATTTTTATCGAGCGTCCTCCTATTGACGCGGGGAATGTTGAAGGGGGGGGGGAGGAAAAATGAAAACCATGATACGAAGATTGCGGTATTTCGGAGATAAAAAAATTCAAGGAAATGCTCGTCATTTGTCGATATTCATTGAGCTTTAATGGGCGTCGATCGAAAGTAAATACTTGAATAGAAAATGCATGTTATTTCATGAAATAAAGTTTAATATTCATAGAGTTATAGTATTAATATATTATTATACAGAATAATAAATCTATTATTTTAAATATATTATTGGATAGCCAAGATACTTACGAGTATACCTAGAACTATATCTGTTCTGCAATTCGCCGACGTCATCGACATTTTATCAAAAATTATCTAGAAAAAAATGTCAAACAAATTTGACAATAAAGTCCCTGTGATATGTTACAGATAAATGAAACGTATATCGAAAGCGCAACTCAAAAGTCCGACGAAGCAGCAAGCATTACATTTTACTGGATTCCTTTCCACCGTTTGGCATTCTTGGAAATACCTTTATCGATTCCAACAATCTCTTCAAAAAATCAACGAATGACAGTACAAAAAATTGTAACAATAGAAAATAGCCTCGGTAAAGTTACAAACATTATTTCCAAAATTATCGCAAAGACTCTATCAAACCATCGTTTCGTAACAAAATTATTCCTCGTAAATCAGTAGTGTTGATTAACAAGTTAATGCCGGATGACTATAATTTAGCATTTTCGTTAGCTAGACTGAACATTGTAAACTATCCATTGTAAACTATCCACATATATCCATTATTAGAAAATAAGAAGCCAGATATGTGTCAAAATTTGTCTAAATTAAAAATGCAGTTTTCTTTGAATATGACTTCTCTTCCAATGGAGCCATTTGTACAAGCATGTAAATGTTTATCCGAATTTTTTTTTGGCTGACAGATCTGAACAAATTTTCAAAAGCCCAATAATTCTAGAATGTTAATATCTTAACATGTAACATGTAAAATAAAACATATTATATATTTTTAATATTTGTTATTATAATTGGAAACTATGAAAAGAGTGTAAAAATTGGAACGACTTTGAAAGGAAAGATTTGATAGTTATCTTAAGATTACTGGAAATAATCCCAAGTAGCTAATGATTAGCCAATAAATATTTAAAAAAAAACCTTAAGCACTTGAAAATGCTTATATTCCTTGACTTAAAAATTTTTCATACACATGCGTATACAGGTAGTAGAAAATTATATATAAACAAAAAAACCTAAATACATACAATTTTTGTCGTTTTTTCAACGAATAAAAATGTAAATCAAATCCACATATAAAATTGGCAAACGAAAATGATAAAATATCCGATAATTCATCATATGTAATGTACGCGTAAAGCCGAAAAAATAGAATTAAGAAAAACCAGAATGGAAAAGAGGGAAAGAAAGGGGGGAGGGTCACTCCGAAGAGCCATATGTTGCAATTTCCGCGGTAAAAGAGAGAAACTTGGGAGTTTTTTTTTTTTTTTTTTTAAGAAAACGATTAACCCCATCCCCTCGTACCACACATTCCTGCGGTCTGCCCTCCGAATATTTTCGATCACCCGTCCTTACGGCCGGCTCTCGATATATATATGGCATATAGCGGATTTATATCTCGCGCATTATATACATAATGGAACAGGAGGCCTGAACAGCCTCTTTTTTTCCACACTCCGCGTACGTGGCGAATTAGCCGGATAAACGTATTTCAATCAGCGTACGCGAGGAGGTTTTTCGAGTTTTCAATTGTCGTAACATAGTTATATATATATATATATATATATATATATATATATATATATATATATATATATATGGGGACGGGCGACTGTAAACGAATTTAAACGGCGCTGTTACCAGCGGTTTGAAATGGTATATACCCCCCCCCCCTCATATTGATTCCGATCACCCCGAATGCGAATGAAAAAGAAGTTGACAGGGCGAGGGATGCGGGGAGTGCGGAGGGAGGGGCGAAGGGAGAAGAGGCAGCGAGAAAAGAGCGATTGGATCGTAATTAATATCTGTTATAGTTAGTTCCCCTTGTAACTTTTTCCGCAGTATATATAGCAGCTGGCAACCGCTGTGTGGCCCCGATTTTTTTTTGCAGCGATATATATTCGCGTAAATCGCACGGGCGCGAGCGCGCACGACAGTTTTCTGCGAGATCTATACATACATATGTGTGTGTGTGTGTGTGTGTGTGTGTGTGTGTGTGTATCGTGCGATTCGTTGATTAATTGATTTTGATCGTTATTGATTGAGGCGTATATATTTGGAACACACGTGCGTTAGAAAACTCTTATCGCGAGGAGACTTTTCTCCAAGTTTAGTCTATTAAATAAATATACAGATTAATGTTTGCCGAAAAACTACATTTTATGCCTGCATCAGTGAGTGTTTCTAATAACGAGTCGAAAGTGTGACCCTCAAATAGTAAATGAATATATATTTAAATTAAAACCCTAGATTTGGATGAAAATGCAAGAATTATTGCAAAATAAAAATTATATAAAAATCAAAACTTGTTGAAACATAAAGTATATATGCATATATATTTATTATATTAATAAATTAAATTACTTATTACGTACTACGTCTTATATGAAAATGTAATATAATAACAGTTACAAATAGTAAGAAAATACAGTTTATAAATTATCACGCGCGCGCGTGTGTGTGTGTGTGTGTGTCTATCTCTCTTTCGTTTCCTCTGGCCCTTCCGCCCACACCCTCATTCTTCTGGTTCGATTCGCAGTATGTAGGTGTGTGTGTGTGTGTGTGTGTGTGTGTGTGTGTGTGTGTGTGTGTGTGCGCGCGCGCGCGCGTGTGTGTGTATGGGCGTGTGTGTACGTAATTAAACTACGAATAATACCTTAAAATGATATCTTAATAATTCTGTTTTATTTTTATTATCTTTACTTCATTTATTGTAGTATGAATATAAATGCAATAAGTATCTGTAATTTTTGAATTAGCGATTTTCGTATAATTACATAGAAAATTATAAACAATGGATTTGAATTTATAAATATACCTATTATATCTATATCTACATATATATATATATATATATATATATATATATATATATATATATATATATATAGAGTTATAGTAATTTTTCTTTAATAATTCGATCTTTTAGAAATTAAATTAATACCACACTTTCAGTCAAATTCTAAAAGAAATTAAAATACTTCATTAAAAGTGATAAATAACAACTGCTTAATTTTAGAACAATCAAATGTCAGATATTAGGTCCACATTGATCAGGGGCGACATTTCAAAGTTTTTCTGTGTCTGAGTTTTTCAAATCAAATAAAGCGTTTTAATCTTCTAATGCTAATTCTTTTCAATATCAAATATTTTTGATATAATATATCAAAACATTTCTTAAATTATGAATTTTATCGCTAAAAATTTATCTGCAATTTGGTGACTTTTTGAAGTATAAACATTTCAATACAATTATTTATAATCTAATCATTGAAAAACTTTTTAAAAATTCTGTAAAAATCCTATTATTTAAGATTCTATATAGCTCTTTTATACTGTTCAACATAATTCTCAAAGAAATCAAAGTAATGTAGCATTTCAAATACTTTGCGTGCCGCTCTTCATCGGTCGGTCTAACAGTTTCCGCTGTCACCGGTCTCGGCCGCTACATTATGGATCGCGCGGCACGGCGTCCCGACGCTATCACGGGCGCATGCGCGGCTTCCCCGTCGCCCCCACTAACAAGAAAGTCGGAACGCACGAACTGGGAGAAAGGACTGCGGGAACTGGCGCAATATGTATGCAGAACTCGGATTTAGAACCAGACCAGCTTCGGAGTTCGGAGTTCAGAGTTGAACGTAACCAGATCGAATCTTAGTTGCTGAATTGTGCTTTATTATAATATACATCGAACTGAAGTCTGTTGCGCGCTGCGTAAAAAAAGTGCGCGCCAGCAATTGGATATTAGAGTAATTGCGCCCTTTGACTACCCTCGCGCGTTTATAATACACAAACCAGCTCCTCTCCGTTCGCTCGCAAGACACAACCTCGTTTCTGCACGCGTAGTCCTGGGGTAAGTGTGTGTGTGCGCGCGCCCCAGTTGCTGGAAGAACTCTCACGGAAAATTTATTGTTTTTTTTCCGCGTAAACACATACGGGGCGCGAGATAGGCAACATTGTCGGAACTCCGTATTACAGAAGAGCCCCGCGGCTGCATCCAGATGTGAGGAATTATACGAAAGCCACGATTGCGTAGGGGAGGACGGCGAGCGTTATTGGCAGTTTGGGAGCACGCGTCGTATCGCGGTGAGTGCACGAGAGAGGCCACCGAAAAAAAAACAACTGTGATAGCTGTGTGTACGTTGTGTGTGTGTGCGTGTGCGCGCCTGCGTGCGTGCGCGTGTATGTGTGCGCGAGAGTGAAAAAACGGAAGGTCTATCTACAGTTGTATATATATATATATACATATACATATTCTATATATATATATATATATATATATATATATACATATACATATATCATATAACTCGTGCGAACGGTGCATTCGCGAGAGAAGGGCCTCCTGGAGGTGAGAGTTCGGCGCGTCTAACGCCATGGCCACAACGAAGAGCAGCAGCGGGAGCAGCAACGGGAGCACCACCGGTGACGGTGTCGTTGGTAGTTTACATCAGGCGAGCGAGAGCAACGATTGCGGCGAGCGCAAGTGTAGCGACGAAGGCCAGTTTGAGGTTAGGCACGGCAATGGCTTCGTGGACAATGTGCGTCGTAGATGGCTTAGGGCCCCGGTGCCGCGGAGCGTGCTCGTCGACGACGACCTCAAGGACGTCGCGGTGCAAACGAATTCGAGCCTGAACGCGAGGATAACCTGCGGGACCGAGGAGGTCACCTGGACGTGGTTCTTCGAGGTTATTACACAAGGTGAGGAGCAGGAGGGAAGAATTTTTTTTTTATTATTCTACACGGATATAAAGCTCATTTATGCGTTGCCGTTGGACTGGTAGATGTTTGTATTTTTAATTCATGACAGTATTAAATATTTATCGGTTAAGTTGGTTATTATTGTATACAAAATGATGAACTTTATACATTAGCGCCAATCATTTCCCTTATTTTGAATTTTGATTGTTACAGTAATTATATAATTTAGAGGTCACAGAAGAAATTCATAATGTTTTGATTACGGGCAAAGTTTCTACAATTAAATTTTAATATAACACACAACTAAGAAGGCATAGCTTTTTCTAAAGTAATATTAAGGTATAGAAATGTGACTACATTATTACTATTATTGTATAAAATACAAACAGTTTTATTAATGTTAAAACGCTATGGCTGATGTTTCTGTATATTTGTTATTGCTATCAGATTTATATTCTTTAATAATATTAAATATTATACATTATTTCAGGAACAAAGCATTTAACAAATGTCAGTTTTGCATCGGATACTTGCCACGAAAACTTCCACATCAAAAATGTTATTGGCGAATCTCTTTTTCACGATAATCTGCATGCTCATCATTTCGTAACACCTATTAGTTCGTATCCCACGGACGATAAACCCAATGTTCGTACTTATCAGATAGAGGTGGAATTTAAGACATCCAAAACAGGTACCTACTGTCAAAATATAATATTTGGCTTCAGTAGTGGTCCTGCCATACGTCGACAACTGTGCATCGACTGTACATTACCTGAAGATTTAAATCGATTAGAAGCAGCGCATGAATACCTACTTTATCTCAGCCAGCAGAATTCTCATAATCAGAAAACTCCTATAGTGCCCTTTAAATCGCCTTTTGTGCCAGAACGTGATCCTAGAGAAGACAGACTGTGTGAAACCTATCCCAAACCAGAGTTGGATAGTTTCTTTTTAACGCATACTACTCTGAAAGAGACTGGTTTAGATCCAAAGAATTACAGGAGAAGGTTGCACGAGTTGGTTACGATCGAAGAGATGGCTAGGCGTGAGCAAATTGCTCGATATAATGAGGTTACAGAATTAAGACTATCGAATAATTATATTCTAGCATCTGATACAGATGGTTCGACTGTTGCTAAATATGCTGCTCCTGGAGAATTGTTTGCTCAGGTATGTTACGTTATGTGAATAGAACAATATAGTTTAGCAATGTATTTATTTATACGTGATTTCATTGGACTTCCAATTTTTGAGTGTTTTGATTAAAAATATAACTAACATGAAAAAGATAAAAAATGTAACCCCAGCCGTCTAATACTATAACAAACTAATATATTTAAAATTTGTGAGATAACATTTTTGAAAATGCGATTAATGAATTTTAATAGTTTATTATTTTATGTTAAATTGTTTATTCTAGTTATTATAATAAATTATTTACTCCGATTCATTTTGTATTCTCAATTTATAAGATATGATTAAATTATTGACTGTGATATTAAGATTATGATTTTGTTTTTATTGTTGCACAAATTATAAGAATATATTTTATGCAATGGAAGAAATGTATAAAAAATACAAAAAAAGTTCAAATCACCATAGTCCGTCAGATATGAACAAATGAAATTACTTAATAGAAATACAGTAACTTTACATTCAAAAATAAATAATTGAGTAGATTGCTTTACACCAAACAAACTTAATAAAATATTTATCATTTATTGTAATCTTCTAAATTCAATCCAATATTTTACTATAAGCAAAAAAATCATAATAAATCGTACAAAAGCCAAAGCAAAATATATTACAAAAAAATAAAAATAAAAAAAAACGTAAATTTTCTGAGAAACCGACCGAAATTTTCCCTCTTTCCCGACCCTGGATTATAGCTGCCGCTCGGCCGCGAGGTCTCCGAGGACACGAAGAGCGGCCGTCTGCTGCTGCGCAGCTGCAACAGCCTCCTCGTCCAGATGATCACGTTCACCGAGACCGGTGGCAAAAAGACCGGCCGTCCCCGCCTCGACGACAAGATATTCGAGGCCCACGTCGAGGACAAGTGCAACCACGTGATCTACGCCCGGATCTCGAAGGAGTGCGTCGAGCATCTCGGCCTCGTCGCCGAGACCAACGTCAAGATGTACGTGCAGTTCGTGATGAATCGCACCCCGTTCTGCGAGTGGCGGCGCGCGATCGACGCCCTGCCCGACACGAGGTACGTGTTCCCGGAGCCGAGGCTCCTGAGGCGGCCCACCGCGAGGAACGGCTGCAACGACAACGCGGCCGTGCCGGCCTCCCTCACCTTCGAGTGGTCGAACGACTGGACCCTCACCCTCAAGGAGTGCCAGCTGAATCAGAGGCAGAAGGAGGCCGTGGCCGTGATGATGACCCCGTCCACGGAGATACTGCCGCCGATCCTGATACTGGGGCCCTTCGGTACCGGCAAGACGTCCACGATCGCCCAGGCGCTCAGGATTCTCCTGGTGAACAACAGGCAGAGCCGCGTCATACTCTGTACCCACAGTAACAGCGCCGCCGATCTGTACGTGAAGGAGTTCTTCGACGTCTGGTACAAGAAGACGAACGAGAACAGGCTGAAGCCCCTGAGGATCTATTACAAGGGCCGAGTGAGGAATACGGTGAGAGAGCGGCCCTGCGCCTACGTTCATTAGCACTTTCCTTTTTTTCACATTTATATATATATATAGCATTCTTATATATTTCATCGGCCGAACGAAAAATAAAAATCGCTCGTGCGTGCGTGCGTGTGTGTGTTTTTTTTTCTGGCTAATCCCTCGTAAAGGTCCACCCGGTAGTCCGGGAGTACTGCCCAGCGGACGAGAAGGGCCACTTCCGCGACCCGACCAGCAAGGACCTCGAGGAGTGCGGACTGGTGATCTCGACCCTGGCGACCTCGAGCTGCCTGATGGCCCTCGACTTCGAGCCGACCCACATAATCATCGACGAGGCGGCGCAGGCCCTCGAGTGCGAGGCACTTGCATGCCTGGCACTGGCGACCGAGCGCACGAGGATCGTCCTGGCCGGTGACCAGATGCAGCTGGCGCCCGAGGTCTACAGCGATCTGGCTCGGGAGCGGGGCCTCGGCACCAGCCTGCTCGAGAGGATCCACCTGACGTACGAGGCGAAGCACCCGTGCAGGATACAGCTCTGCAAGAATTACAGGGCGCACGCGGACATCGTGAAACTGACCTCGGACCTGTTCTACGGGGGCGAGATAGAGGCGGGCGCCACACTGCCGAGGCATCCGATTCTCGCGCCCCTGACGTTCTACGCATGCGAGGGCATTGTACTGCAGGTACATTTGTACATACATATAGAATTTTTTCTGTTTGGCTAAAAGCGATGTACTAAGTTTTGTTGTATTCGTGTAATTCGTTCATTCATTCTAAATCCAATTCAAATATTGATAAGTTGATTTTTTGTTAGAGAAATTCTATATAAAAATAATATTTCTGACTAAGAGGAACTATAGAAGCAACATTTCAATATTTATTTTGCTACCCTCGTCAAGTCTTAATGTTTCAGAATTTACTTCTTAAGTAATAACTAATACACATAATACAAATATCTATAAAAGCTAAAAAAAAATTCTTTCACAAGATAAAATTTGCCTAATTATAATTGAAACGATCGAAAACGATCGTGGACAGTTCGGCGATCGCAAAGAAAAAGAAAATCGTTAAAAAAAACAGCCATTGACAAAATCGAAAAGAAAAAGAAAAAAAAACAATGATTGCCGCAGGGCTCGAACTCGACCGGTTTCTACAACAACGTGGAGGCGAACGAAATAGCCGAGCGGGTCTCGGAGCTGCGGCGCGCCTGGCCGACCGAGCAGTGGGGCCCCTACGGCGAGGGCTCGATCGGCGTCCTCGCCCATTACGCGGAGCAGGTGCTCCGCATCCGTAGCGAGCTGCGCAAGAGGCGGCTGTTCAACGTCTCGGTCGAGCGCGTGCTCAACGTCCAGGGCAAGCAGTTCACCGCCGTGTTCATAAGCGTGGTGCGCACGCGTCACTGTAGCCGGCACTGCGCCGAGAGGCAGCTCAGCGATTACGGCTTCCTGACGAACGCCCGGCTGTTGAACACGGCGGTAACGAGGGCCAAGAGCCTCGTCGCCGTGGTCGGCGATCCGATCGGCCTGCTTACTATAGGTGAGTTTATCGTTTCTTTTCACCCCTTTGAATTTTTCGGTTCGGCGGATTGTCTTTTTCAATACGTACATGTATATGGATGCATGAGAATGGAATTGGGCACGATTGAAAAACGACCGTTTGAAATTTGCACATAAAAATAAGAATGCCTTTTCGCTCTTTTTCTCGTAACAAAAGCGATCAAACGTATGACTTTTTGTATAAAAGAAGCAAGGAGCATTGAACGTTTGCGCACTTTTGTCGATCTCTGACGAGCAAGAGCAGAAAAAATTTTTTTTATTTAAATAAACCACATACGACGATAATAACGACTCGAATCCTTTTCCGTCTTCCCTTCCGCCCTCCCCCTCCCCCTTCTTGTTTTGTTGCCCGAAACACAGGCTCGTGCAGCAACCTCTGGCGCCGCTACCTGAGATTCGCGGGCGTCCACGGGATCGCGCCGCGCGAGCTCGAGTTCCATCTGAACCGCGTCCAGGAGGCGACCAACACACCGAGCCTGAATCCCCTGGCCAAGGAGTTCGTGCCGAGGAACGGCACGCAGTCCGACAATCCGTACTGGATCGAGTACGTGCCGATGCCCATCAACTACCAGGTGATACACTGTTCCGTCGACGCGGGCGGCGTCCTCTGAGGAGCCGCCGCGGGGCTGCCCCGCCGGACGACGACGACGACGACGACGACGACTGCGCAGCAGCAGCAGCAGCAACAGCGGACGGCGCGCTTTATACTTAGTTCTTAAGGGCTCTATCGAGGAATGAAGGAAAACGAAAAAAAAAAACAGAAAAACAAACAAACAAATAAAACGCTTTGGTTTCAATGGGAGAATGAAGATAAACAAAAGCTCCGTGGTTATTCCCTGCACCCCCGCCCCTCCTTCTCCCTCTCCTACAGTTCCTCGTTAGTACGACTTCGTTTCCGATTTAGACGCATTAATTGTTTTATTATATATATATATATGTATACCTTAGTTTACGGGATATGCTTCTAACTGTCTTTGTCTCTCCGTCGCTCTTCTTAATGTTTTTTCTTTTTGTATCAAATATGTATTATGCAGAAAAATCCATTCCTCTGTATTATAACAATAACTATTGTAATGTAATTGACGAAGAGTTTCGTCGAATAAAGATAGAGTGTAAGTTGTTCTACATTTATTGTACTTTTTTTATTCCATTCCCTCTTAATAAATTTCACGCAACGATTATTTTATTAAAAAATTTAATTTCAAACTGAATTCACAATTTATAAGAATAGTATAAAATTAAGCTTTATTTTGTCTTACATTAATTAAACCCAGTTATTAACTGAAATTGATTTAATTTGTTTGAAATATTTCATTTAAAAACGTGTGAAATGAATTAATTTTTTAATTATTTTATATTTTACATTATCAATAGTGAAAAATTCTCAAGATTGCGATAAAACTTTTCTAATTAATTTAAAGTTGAATTTCAAATAACCGATCGAAAATTTAATTCGACATTATTTGAGCACGATGAAGCTATAAGTTCATATACCATAAACGACTGTTTAAGAAGAAAAAAAAAACTAGAAAAAAAGGTCATTAGATTGCACCCTGGTAACGCCTCGTAATTTAAAATTACCTTAGGACTCGGTAAAGATGAGAATAAACGAGCCACCCAGCAGATTGCACCGCTTACACACTTCATGAATTATGACTGCATAAAATTAAGCGGGAGAACGGCGAGGTATGGACGGCATTAGAACGAGTGGTCGGTGGCGCTGGGTCCAAGGTGGAAGGGCAACTGGTCGCGATATTGGATTTCGTTTCTTATCAAATTCGTCTTAATGTAAATCATCTATTCCAAAATGGTCGGCCAGAGGATTACATCGGGGGGTTCTCTCGCTCCAACTGCCTCACCCCCACCCCTCCGCCACCATTAAACTTCTATAATGTATGCATGTATTCTGGAATTAAGTTAAAACTTTCGAGGGGACTCGCGGACTATTCTCAAGTTTTGGGACTAAAGCGCGTGCAATATTGACGTAGTAATTGAGGGAAGGGGATAGGTGGAAAGTGAGCGAGAGAGAGAGAGAGATAGAGAGCAATAAAAAGCTGTAATACATTATTCCTTTTTGCATTGTTATTTTATGTATACATGCATAAATTACGGAGCCAAACAAAAACTCTATATGTAAAATAAGGTTATTGGATAAAATTTATTCTATATACAGTTTAAGGACAAGACAAGAGTTCGTTGCCTAGTCCAAAAGCCAGGATAGATTGACAAAGATTTTTTGAAACGAATTTTGGGGATGGAGTTTCACGAAAAGCATAAATGAGTTTGATTGTTTTAAGGATAAACAATTAAGTTTACAAAGGATTTTTTCAAAGCGTATAAAGAATATTTTCTGAATATACGTATTATAATTGAATTGAAAAATTGTTCGCCAAAAGATGTATATGTATTTAAGTCATCCAAAAAAATCTACTTTTTATCTATTGAAACGGCGATTTAACAAGTTTTTATGGTATCGAGTCTAGTTCGGGAAAAATGTCAAAATTGAAAAAATATTAATCGAACGATGTGCCTCACCTACGCGTCAGAGTTTCGCTAGCTTTTTAACAGACATATTAGATTCAGCCCCTCCCGAACACGAACCATGAGGTGGGAATGAAAAAGTACATTTAAAAAAATTTCAACTGTTTTTGATGATTTCGAAAGCTATACGACTTTTTAAAAACAATATATCAAGAAGATATTATTACGTATATTTAAAGATAAAAACTATTATCAAACTTCATTAGATTTTCTTAATCTTAAAAATTCGTAGCAGAAGTAACAAGGAAAACAGTCAGATCACGGCGCAATTGATAAATTTGCAATATTTTCAATTCTAATCAAGAATTTTAATTTCAAATCGATCTTGTTTCCAGAGAACAGTAGTAAGTATTATAATTAATAAGAATCTCGTGTAATATTTAATAAAAATTGATCGACCGTTCGTAATCGCGTTCGGCAGTTAAAAATAACGTTGGAAAATCTTCGACGGGTTCGTGTTATTTTTCTTCTTTTCAAAGCCAGAGCCCAACCATTCTGGCCCCTCGACTGTATAATAATTTCCATGCCGCCTTGTATACAAGTTTAAAGTTAAAGTGTACTTACGAAGTTATAAACGGCATTAAAAGTTATATGGCATTATATGATTTTAGATTAATGTACATTTTAAAGCCAAATTTCATTATACGACTTTATATAATATTATTCTAGAACGAGTTTTAAGTTTATTTTAAAAGTTTAACCTCGAGTTTATTAACGAATTAGGGGAGTTCTCAAAATGTACTTTAGGACTTATTCACTTTACGCGATTTTAACAAATAATTCATAACGAGAGTTTCGTATATGTGTATAAATATATATATATATATATATATATATATATATATATATATATATATGTTTTGCAGTCGTTAACGATCTTTTCTATTCTTTGCAATCTTCATTATACACATTTTATCTCAGAGAATGGGAAACTTTTAATAATAGTAAATCGAAAAAAATCGAACAATTGTTAAAAGTATATAATATTATAAAATTGATGGAAGAGCACATTACGGATAGACGACGTGCTCGAGCATATATATATATATATATATATATATATATATATATATATATATATATATATATATATATTAGGTCCGAGATGGTAACCGGGTTTCGTGTTTCGCTCGCATCGGCGTAAACTCTACTACGGCTACTCAAGTAGCGATAATTTTTGAAATTCAAGAGGAACGCTTAGTTAAGATATTTGTCATCCCTCCTCTCTCCAACGAAGATATGTTGTACTCTATTAAAGAGAACGTAATGGATAAATATAATGGTTTTGTCCATAGAGCGTTATGTAATTTTATTCATATTAGTACGGACAACGAGGGAAATTCCAAGAGTTCTTTTTTGTTGTTGTTAAAGTTTCCCCGTGTTCGTTACATTGATTACGGATAAATTTTCATCCTTTTATAGATTTTCTAATATACTAAAATATAATCTGCCAATACAGAGATATTCTATAAACACGCTCAATAAATAAACTCAACAGGGAGATAGACTGCACAGCTATATTTTTATTTTATAACAATTTAATTCGATCCATTTTATTGACTGGTTAAATATATGTATAATAAATAGAAACTGTCGGGACGAATATTTATATCGGGATAAAAATTTACTATCGGTTTAAACTCCTGCCAATTTCAATATTGCTGCATATTTCTATTAAAAGCAAAGATATATATATATATATATATATATATATATATATATATATGTACACACACACACACACACACACACACACACACACACACACACATATATATATATATATACATTTAGAGAGGGGGGAGAGAGAGATATGGGTAAAAAAATGAAATTCATTGTGTCGATTGGCGATCGAAGTGTATATACGAGTGATATTATCGAGATTAAATAAAAAGTGCCCAACGCGTGGAACGTAATTTTCAATATACTTTTTAGGAGGTGGGCTGATGCGTACAAAACTATACGATTTATCGGGCGCTTAAAATTCTTATCGCAAATATACAGAATATGTATAAATACGCGCGCGCGTGTGTGTGTATGTGTGTGTATGTGTAGTTTAGATGGCTGCGAATGTGGTGGTTAAAACGCAATATTTCATCCCTTCCCCTCCGTCCTCAGTGTATTATTTTCTCCGAGTTGGGGATCTCGATCAAAAGGTGATATATGTATATATACCATATTACCATAATATTTCTAATGCTTCTATCGCGCGACATAAAAAGTTTGATCTATCCCTCCTATTATTAACGGTAAAGGAACTGTTATATTTAAAGCTATATATATATATATATATATATATATATATATATATATATATATATATATATATATCAAGTGTGATGAACCGAATCATCATGTATAAAGTCCATATAGACGATGTAATCACCTATATACGTAGCCGCCTACGCGCAAATTATCGAAGATTGTACTGCAACAGTAAAGTATATAGTTAGATCATCGGATGTGTATATATATATATATATATATATATATATATATATATATATATATATATACATACATATCAATATGCGCCCGTGTGCGTGTATTTGTGTTTATATCTATGGACGTTTTTATATGCGAATGTCGCGACGGATAAAAAATAGACAGAAATTTTGCAACGGCGCGTGTGTACGCGCAAATCTGGTGAAAAACGAGGGCACCGCTCCATTATCGGCGATTAGCACGAGGAATATAGACGACGTTATATACCTCGATTTACCTGCCTCCCCCTTTATCTCTCTCTCTCTCTCTCTCTCTCTCTCTCTCTCACTCGATCTACGGCTTTACATCGAAATATCGTATATATAGTTATTAGGTACGCGCAAGCGCACGTGCGACGAATTTCCTAGACCGGGCGAGGATGGGCTCCGGAAGCAGGATGGGAAGGGGAGAGGGGACAGTTTGTGAGGGCACCCAACCGTTTGCCTCTTTGATCCTCTTTTTTCCACCCCATCCCTCGCTGCGCAGGGATGGGAGAAGAGAAGAGAGAGCGGAGGACGAGTCGAGAAGTGAGAATAGTCCACTAGTCCATGCGGTCTGACTCTTTTTTACACACGCCCCCAACCCCCCCCTCTCTCTCTCTCTCTCTCTCTCTCTCTTTCTCTCATTTTTTCCTATTCACGCAGCCAGGACGTGAGCGGAGGTCACTTGTATGTATGCATGCATATATATATATATATATATATATATATATATATATATATATATATATATATGGTACGCGTATGGATGTGAGCATGCAACTGGAAGACCTCTTCTCCCTTTTACACCGGCTATTTCTTTTCGGGACTTTCCCTTCATTTTCTCTTTCATTCTCAAGAAGAATCTTTACTCCGAACTTTTCTTTACAGCTGCAGGCTCGCGACGGTTATGTAGAGCACGAATAATTATAATAGGAGGGCAGACAATTTTGCAAGTCTGTGTATATATATATATATGAATGTAAGGAGTTGGAAACTTTGGGCAGCCTTTTATTAATTTATAATTGCAGCGAAGGAGAACTTTTGCATATAATTTATTGACCTAAGAAATTTTTTATCATAATTTCATATTCTGAATTACCTTAAATTTTAATGATATATATATATATATATATATATATATATATATATATATATATATATATATACACGGAAGAGTGAGGAAAAGATTTTTATCGCCTCGGTTCAATTTATTTTAATATTCCTTCTTTTTGTAATAATTCAATGCACGGTAAAAACAACAAAAGACCAAACCGATCGCGGGAACGTTAAATGTTATAGAAATAGAGTACTCGCAAATAGATTTATTGCAAAGGCTATGTATTGCGTTGTAAAACTAATTTATTATTTGCGTTTATCAAATCAAATTAGATTATCTAGCCAGACCATAAATTTTATATTCGACATTTCTATTGTGAAAAAGTGTATTTCTCTTTATTCATTCTATAACGCCAGAATTAGAACCGTGAAAATTGTTAGATCGATGAGTTGTTACGCGTAGCCGTTGGATTCAGCTAAACTAAGAATAAACGTTTAAACCAAGCGTTTGAATTTCATCATAGTATCCTTCTTTAATTAAATGAACATTCGTTCGAACGGTTAATTTTTACATGTAAAAATCGTTTATAGCTCTATTCTCTGTTCTATTTCATAATAGATTTATAATTATTTCTGAAACGAAATAGCTTTATATCGATATCATCATTCGAAGATAAACGTGTAAAAGATAGAAGTAAAAAACTAAAGAACTAAAAAGTTATCACTCTGTAGAAATTAAAGTCCAACGCGCCATTTCCTCTTTGTCTTTAATACTTATTGGCTATTTCGGAATTTTATACACACAGGTATATATATATATATATATATATATATATATATATATATATATATATATATATAACAGCGAATAGCTGCTCTCAACTCGCGCCGACTAATCCAATCATAAAGCGAAAAGTCTGGAAATTTCATCTGGGCATCTATATACTTTATAGTATATAGATGTGAATTGTTCGTCGTCCCCATGCATTCGTTTAACGCGCCATTTATCTGCCCGCGTATATATATATATATATATATATATATATATATATATATATATATTATTAAATTTAATCGCGACACGCGATAAATTTCGCCGTACGAGCGGCGAAACCGCGAAGTATTCCGGACCCATCAGTTATTCCTTCGTGTGCGCCGTATAATATAATCATTTTCTTTAATAATAATAATAATAAGAATTATTATTATTATTATTATTATTATTATTATAATTATAATCTTTGGACCCCTTTGCTATTGTGACAGCACGATTAAAAATTGGGTGACGTATGGAGTCGAGTTTCTGTTTCATTACACATGGAATTCAGCCCTGGAACATATTTCTTTCGTAAATATAATAAATGCAGATTTATGAACGGTTAAGATTACATTCGAAATGTTAAGATACGCACGATATCCAACTTGTCTATGATTATGAATAATTGCTTTACTATTACTTCACTTACCTGACGTACGCTGGGGTTACAATCGCGTATTTAAATTCAACCAAAACTTCGTGCTTTAGAGTTTGGCCGATTGCAATCTATCAGATTATCGTTTACACTTTAGTAAAAACAATTGCCATAAACAATATCATCGAATTTTTATGAAAACTTAGCTTAAAAAAAAACATTAGCCCGAAGTCCCACCAAACGCGAATTTTGGAAAAATTTTAATTTTTTTTTGGAAATTGATCCGGAAAAAATTCAGAAATTAATTTCCGTATTGCGGATATTCACTTTACTACACTACACTTCGATAAATTTCCCGCTTTTTACACTTCCGAATAAGCGATGTAGGATTCCTTTATAAAAAAAACCAAAGACTGACATTTCAGCGACGTTCAAAAATTACCTTAAGAATCCAAGTCATCAGTAAATGATTTTGACCAAATCCTCTACAGTTTTTATGCGTACCATTACTGTTTTCTTCTTTAATATAACGGGAGCCCGAAAAGTTATTTCCACCTATCCATATACATTTGTTACGTTCAAAAACATACGAGCTGTCCTATTTTAAAGTACCGCGAAAATTTCAATAATTACAGCATTTGCGATGGTCAAAAGTTTTACAATAAGAGTCCCAGAGCTTAAGGATGGGTGAAGGCAATTTCTTTGCGATCTTGGAGTACTTGTTTTTTTTTTCTTCGTTACGGATTCGAAAAAAAAGGAGAAAATTTTAGGCTTATAAAAAGTGGTCAATCACGACTATACACTATTGATAGAAACGCGTACAGATTTTGGTAATTGCCGTGTGTACGTGCAAGCGTCGATAATGGCTGTAACCGCGGCATATATATAGTACGACCGCATCGTCGTCCCGATATTATTTTTTTCAGCCGTTATAACGATGTTTATGCCGTTTCGTGTAACATGCCGAACGTGCATATATATGTATATATATATATAGATAAATTCTACGGTAGTATTCGATTGTTTTACAGGGGTACCGCGGCACTATAACGAGCAGCAGGCGCGACACGTCGGGTAAAAATCGCGCCCCTTCCCCCTCACACCGTCTAACGCCCTCTCACGAAATCAGCAGATCGAGCATTAACGAAGGCTTTAAATTTTGTTTTTTTTTTCCTCGCTATGCGAGAGTACGGCATGGGGTACGGGCTTAGAGGGGAGGGTTATTAGTACATTCGTTACGCGTTTGCAGCGTTACCGAACAGCCCGACATATTAATGATCGTTCGCTTTCGACGTTTATTCGAGCATTTGGGTGATTTGTCCCGCTCTCTCTCTCTCTCTCTCTCTCTCTCTCTCTCTCTCCCTCCCTCTCTCGCTCATTGCACAATTTCGAAAAGACAGCTTCGGTATATACATGTTTGAGCGTTGAATTGTTTTAATGCTGATAGCTGCCGTTAAACACAAATAATATGTAGGTACGTGCGCTTGTTTTCATTTTGGCATATATCTAAACTTTTATCGTTCGGAGTATAAAGAAAAGCCGAATATAGCGGCGAAGATACAAAATAAAATTATTACCCATTAAGCGGAATCGTAGTATCTGGTTTTCAAATGACAAAAATTAAAAAAGATTGTGTATATATATATATATATATATATATATATATATATATATATGTACTAATCGATGTGCTTGGTATTAAAAGATTACGTATAAGAACTTGCAAAAGCGACAAAAATTCTTCAAGCTGTATAATTTTTCTATTCCTTCCTTACGACTGTTCTTAAGTATCGAAAGCTGTAAAGTAATTTTGTTTCTTTCTTTGTCAGTAAAAAAACGACATGTTCCAGAGGAAACAAATCACTTTATACAGGATGTTTTTTTCTATAGAAAGATGTATTCGTTTAAAGAACATTACATTTAAATAGTCTTAATTCTTAAAAAATTCTGAACAAAATTTTATGAGAAACTCCAACGTCTATATCCGATTTTGTATTACTTATGCATTATACAGTGTCGAATGTTTATCGTCTTGATAGCTATATACATCTAGTACAGTAATTAGCATTTTAAAAAAAGCTCGAAAAAATAGTCACGTTTAAGTATACGATGTAGATATAGTTCAGCTTCAATTCGCACCACCTTTTCAAATACAAAATATCAGCTAGCAATGAATAATTGTGCAATATTTATCAACAAAAACTTATCCTATTTTTAGTTTTACGAAAAAAAACAAATCCTAAAATTCTTAATAAGTCTGTCTTTAAAAAAAATAATTGAAAGCATTTGATTTAATTTAACATTAAATTAAAAAAAAATTGAACAAAAAAATATTCTTCAATCTTTTTACATAAAAGCACATGCTCTTGAAACTTCAACATTTTTTCATATACGGTATTTTAAGCTAAATTACAGTTTCTTTCTAAGTAAGCTGTATTTAAAAAAAAAAACAAATCTAGAATACTATTATAAACTCTGAATTTTCTTCCTTAGTGTAATGTTTTAATTGTATTTTTTCGTTATCAATGCTTTTTTTTCATTCAACGTGTTTCTAATGAAAAAAACATCGACTGATATGTCATGAAACACGGTACCCAATGTCACTTAAAAATTTACCTATTAAAAATCCTTTCATTAATTTAGAGTTCAATAAAGTATCGATCGTCCATCAATGCCACTTAGTTTCATTTATATATTTATTGATAAAAAAACAAACAGGAATCTGGGGATTTCTTCGTTAATTAAAAAACCAACGTCTGTAAGTATATAAAGCCGCGCGTATTATATACTTTTTCCCATCAGCCGCATTAGTTAGTATATATATATATATATATAGAACTTCTGTCCTCCGGGATGAAAATACGTTGTGCGAATCTATTGAAATCCGATATCCCGACGACGGCCTCCCGCGGAGAGTAACATTTGAAATGCCATCAGCCGGCGATAAAACGATAATCTCGGCTCTCTCTCTCTCTCTCTCCCTCTCTCTCTCTTTCTCCCGCGCTCACTCTCTCGTAGCTTCTCGCAATGTGCTGCTACAGGAGCTTTCACCCCCCCCCCAACCAACCCTTCCTCCTCCCACGAGTTTTAGCAATCACCCGCGCTACTCGACGACGACGACGACGACGACTATCGAGAATCTGAAACTCGCAAAATCCCTTCGCCGTGTATATGGGCGATTCTTCCCCTCCCCCCCAGGGGCTTGGCACCCCCACCCCAGCGCTACTCGATTCTCCAATTGCAATCCCAAAAGAAATTCTGAGTCATTAGTCGCGCTCTATAATTCGAATTCTATTTCGACCCTTTCTCCGCCCCTTTGTCGACCGTGACTTTTTCTCGTCGGTTGCTATAGAGGAGAGAGAGAGAGAGCGAGCGAGCGAGCGAGGGTAAACGAAGGAGTTGGATTGAGGAAACGAAGGGTGGGGGCGAATTTTTCAGTCAAGTTCCTCAGCTAAATTCCAGACACCCTCTGCCCTCTCCTCACGCTCACCCGTTCGGTTGTCCTCTTTTCCCGCATCGTACACGTAGCCACAGTACTTGATAGCCCCGGTATTTTCCCGCTCCTTTTCTTCCTTTCTCCTCCTCTATCCACCATTCTCTCTCTCTCTCTCTCTCTCTCTCTCTCTCTCTCTCTCCTTCACTCATCCCTTGTTTCAGCGTAGCGTCTGTCTCTCATCTCCTACGGGACGCGCTTCGTGTTCCCGCTATATAACGCAGGGCTCGAATTTCGCGCTCGGCATAACATCTCCAGCCCTAATGGCCGCTTCGATTTTCCCTCGCGCTTTTCCTATATATATATATATATATATATATATATATATATATAAGCCGTAGTGGCGCGCGCGCATACGTGCGAGACTGCACAGGAACACGAACTTTCCGGTGATGGTTTTTGATTTCAGCTCCAGAAACCAGGGTGGCTGTACGCGACGTGACTGTCGCGCTGATTATATATATATATATATATATATATATATATATATATATATATCTTTTTGTCACATCGTATGGGAATTGCGGATTATGTGGTGAATGATTTTTTCATGAATCAATCATAATCGAAGAACTAAAGAAGTTTTCTGGAGCGAATTAGAAATTGTTTAAATGAAATTCAAGAACAAATACGCGAGTATAGGGTAGAAGTTTAATGTTTTTTTAGTAAAGAATAAGCTTAAACATGTAATCTTATATGGGAATACATATAGTTATTATATGTAGCAATATATATATATATATATATATATATATATATATATATATATATACATAATAGTTGTATAGTACAATATATAGTGTATTCCTTTCCGTACGGGTGGGGTTGATCAAATAATATGGGGGATGACACGTAGCCTGTTTACGACAGGCATTCTATGAAGCAGCACGTTCGAGTTGTCACGTGTCAAATACGGCATGCCAACTAAATTCCACGCCATTCGACACAGAAACATATTACACGAATTGAAGTAGTCGCCTCTGTGCTATACATATAGTATGGTGCGCATTTTTAGTGTGCGTCAGTTTTTATACGTTCGAGTGGAGTAGTCCCTTTTCTTATATACTCATACTTTGAAAGGATACTATATATATATATATATATATATATATATATATATATATATATATATATATATATATATATATATATACACGTTATTAACTATAAATATACAAATGTATAAATATTTATATTAATTATGTAGTACAACGATTGATCTAGATTTGAAGATAAAATACACAGTACAATAATCGCATCCCTTTCTTATTTAGAAGAATGTAATTAAATTGGTATAAATTAACAGAGCCAATCACTAGTTTCGAAGAATGATTTATCGTGGATGGTAGTACCAAATTTTTTACCAGATTAAAAATAGATTATAATAGACCGGATCATTCCAGTTTTTAACTAGATTAGAAACCGAACTATAAATATTCGAAGGATTCCATTTTCGTGCGCGTCTACTCGTTAGTTTTTTCACCTATCTAACTAATTATGCATTCCAGGGCTATAGATCTGTAATAAAAATCAATTGCTCAGGCCCGAACTCTTATAACCGAGCTGCGCAAGCAATTCTTTTACATACAAAGCGCCAGACTTTATCCCAGCTACAGCAGACATCAATTTTTGCGTAGATACGTGTAGATTTGGAAGTCTCAATATGAACATTAGCAAAAATCAGTAATGAAAACACCAAAAGAAACGTGCAGAAGTAATCGTCCTCAAAGTATAATGCCAGTTTTCTCTTGCAAAATGTAATCAAATTTAGTCCTCTAACTTCGAAATAGAGAATGGACAATTAAAAAAAAAAAACCTGTAATAGACTTGAGAATACAAATTAAACTTCCTCTCTGGTGCTTACATTATTATCTTTTAAATTGTAACGTGCATTAGAATAGAATGTTGAATTCAGCCTGCTTTCTGTATACGAACTTGTTAGCCAAATCTGGCCATAACCAAAGTAATTGTATTAATTATATTAGTACTATTAATGGCTATTCTTCACCACTTAAATTCACAATATAAACGATTCTACGAAATTTTCAATCGAAGAAACGGATTCAATTTCACGTTGCTATCGCACAAACATATGTATATCGTGAAAAAAAAAATGATCGTATCTATCTTCATTTAGAAAAACTTTAATTCATCCCTCACCAAACTAAATCGCTGACTATTATTGCGCACCTTTAAAAGACAATGATCGATCATTGCAATGTACAAAAGATCAACATCAATAAATATACTCGACCATGATAATATAAATTATGTTCCTCTCTCAAATGTATATATACATATATCTATATATATACACATTTTGTGCCTGCATCCTGTTCGCCCGTATAACAAAAATAAAAGCAGCAACGGCAACAACAAAAAACAAGTATAAATCAAGTGGAAAACGCTTCCATTGATAAAGGATTCCCCAGAGCGTATACATAGGTGTGCGTGCGCGTTGTACGTGTGCGTAAATACACATCCATACAATCTAGCCTCCAAGTCGGGCGCGCAAGAGCGTAATAAACCTGTCCCCGCTGCCCTTTCCCGCCCCACCGCCATCATCCAGGATTAACGCCTTTTTTATCTGCCAACGCTAACCCCATTCCCCTCCCCCTCCCCCGCCCTCGAGCCTCGCCCCATCGTTTCGCCACGCGCTTTAATTGCTTTTTATTCCCGCGTCAAAAAGGGTTTACGCGCCGGACGCGACGCGGAAGCGGCGCGCGGACGCGCTACGCGTTCGTCATATTATAGTCTCGTGCGGTCGGAACCCGAATACAAATTGCTCGGGCGCCGCTGCCGGCAAACGTCCGAGGGGGCGAGGGAGTGAGAGAGAGAGAGAGAGAGAGAGAGAGAGAGAGAGAGAGAGAGAGACATAGAGGCGTGTGCGCGGAAACGGAAAATTCGTCCGAGGATCTGAAAAGCCGCGGATCTGTTAAACCTTCTCCACCCCCCCCTCCCCCGGCCGAGTGAGCCTTCTATAATTTGCAAATGATTTTACGCTCGAATACAGCCGCAGAGATATGTGCGCGTAGATAAGCGACCGCATCGGTGAAAGTTTCGGTGGCGATCCTCGCGATTCCTTTTGACGGGATTTATTATTATTTGTTTATTTTCTTCTTTGTTTTTTTCTTTTTAATTTCACGCTTGGCCAAAGCAAGGCCACCGATCGAACGCATATCTCCTTTGTGCCGCGGAGCGGAACGCGCAAATGTATACAACGATAATTCGTTCTTTTTGTTGCTTTGTTTTGTTTTGTTTTGTTTTGTTTTGTTTTTTTTTTTTGATCAACGTACAACCGGATGCTTCCGTGGTTTCGTGGGTGCGCACGCGGAGGCGGCGGCGGCGGCGGCGGCGTCGAACGTTAGTTCCGTGACGATTATGAGAATAAATCGAACGAGCCTATAATGCGTAATGCGAATAAGATGCTTTGAAATAAATTAAAAAAACAAAAACGCGAAAAATCATTGAAAAACCAACAAAAAAAGGAACGAATTGATTTTTTGGTGAACGTAAACCATGTCCCGTCCCGACTACCCTTAATCACGATTTACGCTCGATACTTTACGTAACGCAGGCACACGAGGGTTTTTTTTTATTTACAGCCCCCTCCTCACATCCTCCCACTCGTTGGGATTCTCATGCAAATCGTCCTACGGCATTTATTGAATTTTAAAATTTGGACGATTTCTATATATAGATATATATGTATATAGAAGAGAGAGAAAATTCAAAACACTCCCGGGGTTGGGCGGTCATTTGCAACTACTCATATCTATATATATATATATATATATATATATATATATATATATATATATATATATATATATTATACGTATTTCCCAGGGCTGTAGGAAATTTTTTATAAAAAAGCATTTATTAGATTCGTTATATCGAATTGCATGCATAAAAGTGAAAATTATTATAACTATTGTCGGGTATGAAGAATTTCATTATAAATATATCTCTCGTTTTGGGTCATGTACGTTCATCGTGTCACCTCAATTATTCAGTATATAGGAAGAAGTAATTGCACGATATTTTTTGACGGTAAATCTAATGGAGCATTATTTAAACGAGGTATTCAATTGCGCTACTGCATTTAGTGGAACTTAATCTAATAATTAAAATATAATCTTGAGAGAAATGTATAATTTCTCAGACACTTGAATGGTTCAAAGTTTTGCGATGTAAAACCATCGACAATAATCTCCAAGGCGATTGAACCAAATATGAGATTTACTTTATAACTACGTACAAATAGCAAGTCTTTCGGTTCATAATTGTAGCTTATCATCTTTAAAAAATCATTTTCTTACATACTGCTTAAAAAGTATATCTTATATTGGGCTTAATTTCATTGGGGATTGTCGTCGATCGTGTTATACCTCGCAAAATGTGGAACCAACCACCCAAAACTCTGAGAAATTATTTATTTCCCTCAAGAACGTTTTTTTCCCTTTACTGACGCGTGTCCCCCGATGTTCATTATATCAAGCAGAACTGAACAATTCAAAGATCCATAATCATTTCCACATATCTAACGCATAAATTATGACCGTAATAGAAAGCTCGCTGAACAATCCTTGTCGTACTCGTAGTGTACAAATTTTATGTTGTTTAATATCGTCGTCAAATCTTCAGTCACTGTCAACGGTGCTATGACAGTCATTGCAAAGCAACATAGAATAAGTATTGTTTTGAAATATACAATGTCCGTGGTTCGGTCATCGGACAGACGCAACATTTGTCAATAGACGATAACATACAGATCTCAACTTGCAGTTATTTGAACATTTGTCCTTATATAAATAAGGGAACATGTCGTGGACGTTAAATTAAGTGAATAAAACAGTAAAATTTTTCTTTTTACTCTAGGAAGATTTTGTCCTATAATATTTCACTTATTTGTTTCATATTTTACTTTTTAATCCGGACAAGCTCTTCATTTTCTTAAACATTGTACAGTTTCGAATCTTGATCGAGGACGACCAATGCTGGCGCTGCAACGTTTTTCTTCTTGGAAATCAGTTCTAACAAATCAGATGTAAAAGTTAAAAAAAAAAAAAAAAAAAAAACTTATTTTCATAATTAATCGAGGCTTCGTTTACCAGAATCCCAGCGGGGGATTCCTTATATCCAAGATGTATCTCGAAATGTCTTTTGCCGTTCTCTCTGTTGTCCGTGGCAGTCGGGCCGGGGAAAACTTTCGCGGAAGCGTAGAAAGACAGCCGAGCGGGAGGCGAGAGCGCTCGTCCCGGCTCTAATGGAATATATATACATATATATATATATATATATATATATATATATATATATATATACCGCTGGAGAAACAAATTCCGCTCGATCAACTGTCCGACTTGGTTCGGGGGCGCGTCGCGAGATCGGGAAACCCCGCGAGAATACCTAAGTATCGGACGCCTTGAACTGTCCCCGGTCTGTCTCTTACCTCCTCCTTCCCTCCCCCTCTGGCCGTCCCGCACTCTGCCGGCACCACTGCCGCCGAACTCCCCTTTCGCGGAATAAAGCAATCTCGTTAACTTTTTGTCACTCGCGCGACCAGGCGAGAAGGGGGTTGGGACGGACGGGGAGAAAGAGATAAAGATAGTTAGAGGGGGTGGGAGGGGGGGAGAAGGGAGAGGGAAAGAGACAGAGACAGCGTCAAAACGGAAATTGCAGCGCAACGCGACCGCGGCAAAGGAGGCGCCACGGAATATAAGATGGAAAGAAGGCGAAGAAGAAGGTGGAGGAGGAGGAGGAGGAGGAGGAGGAGGAGGAGAGAAAGAGGAAGAGAAAGGGAAGTGCAGCCGCGGTCGCGCTACGCCCCGTTGGAACACGCGCCCGACTGAATACGTAATTCCAGGGACCCAGCGGAAAGTAGCGCCGGCGACGAGACTCGACACGATTCGGCGACGATTCGCCTATATATATACATGTACATTCGGTGCGGAGCAGTTAGTGGGGAAGAAGGGTGAAGGGTGAGAGGGGTGGGGGGGGGCAACGACGACGATGGTTAATCGAGGGCGAAAGCTAATTAATAAGGGTGGGGACGGGGGTGCTGTGCGCCTTCCACCAACTTTATAGCGTTCGGTTATTAAAGCCGCCATGACCGCCGCCGCCGCCGCCGCTGCTGCTGCTGCTGCTGCTGTTCCTGCAGCTGCATAATGAGAAATTCCTTTGAATTAGGAAATTGACAAACAGAACTATAATAAGGATCGTATACCGGCTGTATCGAATATATATATGCACGTATGCGTGCGCATGCGCACGTGCATAAAGATCGATTCGGCCGTTAAGCTAGAAATTTTGTCTACATGTATGGGGGGGGGGGCGACCGTTTTAGGTTAAATGTTGGAATAGTAGAAGAAACAGAAACTATAAGTTTTAATTTCTCATTGTTATTAAAGACTTATTATTATCTTCGGTAAAATCTAAAACCATATATATTTAAATGGAATTACAAATCTGAATTTTTGTCTCTTATGCCAGGGCAGTTTTGAAAATAACATAGGATTCTATCACGATCTCACCGTCCATTGAAAGTGTTTAACACACCTCATTGTGGCTACGTTCTATCTTTATCTTCTTTAGAGTAAAAAAAATGCACATAAAAGATATTTTATCTAATAATGTTATATAATTCTATATAAAAATTTTATATAAAAGAATCTACATTCTTTTAGTTATATATATATCGATAAATTATACGTCTTAATTGAAACCTGTTCGAATTCAATTAATTATCGAGCTGGTTAGTCCCTAGCGATTATAGTTGTCGAAGATCCCCCAGAGTCTTCTTTTCTATTTTATACCAGCCGCAAAACGAAATATTCTTAGCCAACGCTGTTATGAAACGCCGCAAAGAATAAGAGACCGAGAAAGGGAGAAAGAAAGAGCAGCGGGCAGATTCGTTATACTTGGCTTCATTATCTCGTCGCGGGACGAAGCGTCCTCGGGGCGTAATTCCGAACCCACGGCTGCGACGGCGACGCGACGTCGACGAGCTAAAAAGAGCCTCTACGCGTACCTATAGAATATTATATATATATATATATATATATATATATATATATATATATATATATATGCAGGCAAAACGCAAGAAAAACAAAACAAAATTCAAGAACTCGTCTATATATATATATATATATATATATTGGCGTACCTCCTCAGCGTGGCGAGCCGCTCCTCCTGCGCGTTTATGTAGCTGTTGAGGGTGTCGATCAGCACGGACTCGGTCTCGAGCAGCTCCTCCATGTCGACCAGGGCCGTGTAGAGCTCGGCCGATGCGATCTGCGTCTGGGCCAGGACCACCGTCAGCCAGGCGAGAAGCCAGGGCCGCTGCGACGACATCGCCGTCATAATAACGCCGCTATAATAATTCCGTCGGGCGACTGGCCTACGGGCGTCCCGCTGAAACAGTGATAATGGGAAAGGGGACTGGTTATTGTATGTATAGTTATTATGTCGTTTATATACGATTAGATTGTAATGTCTCTGTTAAATTGGACTGGTAAAATTTTTTCATTTCTACTCGAGTAGGTTAGTTAGATTTAAATCATTCGTTAGAATTGGTCATATATGCAAGTATTTCTATGGTAGTTTTTTGAAACTATTGTACGAGAGCGTGTGAAAGAATTACTCTGAAACGTCGATTGAATATTTCAAGTTTTCCGTAGGTCAGTATAGAATTTTACTTCAGTGAAGTAGTTTACCAGGGCAGTTATCCCATAAGCATAAATTTTTGAAAAAAAATTCTATAAGAATTAACGAATGTCTGGGATAGCTTCAAATATCTAAAATCATTAATAACAATTGAAGAAGTATTCTTTTCGAATATAAAGTTATTTGTCAGAAACTATTTCGATAACTGAAATGTATGTCATGGACAGATGATGAGTAATGAGATACAATAAGATAAAATAATCACCGAGTTCTACGATCGACCACTAGGTATCCATCTGTATTATTCGAATGTGAAATCGAAACAATTACCCTCGATTTTATTAGGAGGCTACTTATTTGAATTGATAATATCCTACATTAAAGTTTCTATCCCAAAGGTAAATGTGATGTTCTTGATAAAATAAATGAACTTTTATTCTAGTTTATTTTAATTATAACTTTTCAAATATACAAGTGTCGTAGGTGGCGAAACTTGGACTGATAATACGAGTGAATATAGGAACTTTCACTAAGCACATATTTGCATATTCGACTTTAAACAGCGACAATACTATTTATGATATATGAAGAGAATCGAACTTACTATATAAACTCAGTACATGAATTTTTATATTAATATTATTTATATTTATATTAAAAGACGAAATCAATTTACTTTTACGCATTCGGCACCGGAGTGCGAGCGATCGAGCCATCTTAAAATCGTTATAATTGATCGTGTCCGCTTTGTTCATTACGCATTAGAAAGTCACGGTGCAAAATATAACGGCACTGCTAAATGCAATCGTAAGAGAACACTGTTTTTCAAGGAAAATAATGGGCCAATGAAACTTATCGTCACGACCGCGGTATAAATAGCAATAGTTGTACATTAAATGTATGGATGAATGTAGTAATTAATTTATATTGCAGGAATAGTGTTATACAGATACTCTACACAAAAAGCAAAAATTGCTATCTTATATATATATTTCCTTTCTAATTTAGCTTCAATTATAATTGATATTTTACAAAAATGATCAAAATAATTTGATTAAAAAATAATTAAAAATCTATCGTTGGTAATCTATTCGCCTTATTTCTCTGCATCGTCACTCCAATATATAAATATAAACCGTACCATCGCCATCTATATTCCTGACTATCTTCTTTACTTCTTTCATAATAATCATACTACACGAGTATTCTCAGACTTGTATTATTATAATTAATGCTAAGTAAGCCTTGCATTATTATAATCGATCCAAAGTAAAATACTTCCTGCTGTATTATTCGCGCGACGGCGGGACGCAAGCTCGTACAATAACCGTCGTTTCCGTTTCCATTAAGGAATAGAGAAAAAGTAAATTAAAAGAAATTGCTTGTAGATATATATATATTTCTACATCGCATTTGAGGATAATTAAATTGTTCCGGCGCGGCCGAGGCATTTTTAAAAATTGAAAAATTAATCGCTCGCTCTTTAAAGAGTAAAGCAAAAATGTAGTACATTGGAAAATAATCGAGCGGTTGCGCGTTCAATACACCGCTAAGTACATTAACACTACCTTTTATACCGAACGTAATATCGCAGCAAATGTTTAAGGGTCGCGGCGAGGAAGGGATGGCACGTACGTTACGTAAAAAAGAATCTTCGCAACAATCAAAGCAAAAGATCCCGAGAGAATCAGCGCTGGCATATTAAAGCCGGCAGTCGACACAGAAAAAATAACTAAATAAATAAATAAATAAATAAATAAAAACGAACCAGCAAAACAAGAAGCAGGAGGGGAAAAAAGTAACGTCACCGACCTCCAGCGGGCCATACGCTTATTTGCAGTGCCATTAATAACCGCGGACTCCGCTCTCATTTATCTCTTGCGGGCCCGCGGCCTGGCTCGTAAAGTCCGCGAGACCGTCCGTGCGGAGGAGCAAAACAAAAAAAAAACAAAAACAAAAACAAAAAATAGAAAAACAGACAAAAATCCCTACGTTCTCGCGCGTTTGTCTTTCTCTCTCTCTCTCTCTCTCTCTCTCTCTCGGTTTCATTATATACATTACATCTCGACGGCGTCCCATCAACCTACTCTCGCGAGAGGAAACAAGTTCGCAGGAGAGGGGTGGAGAGGCGGGGGAGCCGAAAAAGACTCTAATTATGTAATTAACATAAAGCCAACGCGTATAATATGGCCGAAATGAGGTCGGAGAGGTGGATGAGCGCGAGCTGCTACCCGCGCCGAATTATCACATTCTCTCGGTTCCATTCTATTCCTCAGACCTTTTAAGTTAAAACAAAAAAAAAAAAAAAAAAATAAAATAAAACTAATAAATCACCTCTCGGATCTTCTAAAACGAAGCGTGAGTATAAAATTCAACGAGAACGGCTCAGCTGTACTAAACAGCGAAAATCGAGGAGCTCTAATCAGAACTTGAGGGTAACATAAAGATCGAAGGCGAGAATCCGAGAGAACCGAGGACTACAATCGAGAAGGAACGAGAAAGTGAAAAGAGATGGAATTCTCTACCGGTCTTAAGATCTCGCTTGCCCTCCCCCGATTCTCTGTGATGCTCTCAGTGGCAATATTCGATGCCATCTGATGAATACTCTTCCGTTCTCGCTGAACATTCGCATCGTCTCGCCGAAACTTCGAAGGTCTGAGCCATGATTTATATATTTCAGTCGTAAGGTTCTACATAATGGAAAAGAATGAAGAATAGTGGAGAACTGCACTCTTCTCTTTCTCATAACTTCTCAATTATACCCTTCGGTTTTGTCCCACTGTGTTACTCTTAGATTCATTCCGCTCCTCGCTGTCGAGCTTCAATACCCTTGCGTTCCTTCTATTTCTCGCGATGGCTTTGGATTTTCTTCGGCCCCGGAACGGGCGATTTTTCATTCTCACTGGCTCTACTCGGTTGCCATTTGTTGCTGCCGGGCTACTCTTTGGCTTCGACCGATTCACAGGGGTGCTTTTCCATTTTCTCCGCTCACCGTTTGTTCCCGAAGTCGCGCTCTTCGTTTCGAAATCGGCACTGCCGAGCAACCAGCCCGTCTCGTCGTTTTGCCCGGTTCTTAATTAAGATCCGCCGGACGCGGCGTAGCAACGACAGTTCGGCAACGTAACGGCGAACGCTCGCACACGCGCTCACCTGCGCTAAAGGCAAAGAAGCAGAAAAAAATTGATATCGACTGTTCGGGTTGGTAAGGGTTCGAGAGAATCCCGCCGAGGCGGGAGGAGGGCGGAGCGCGCGATCGATGCAAAAATTTAATTGAGAGCCCGACGCCCCCACGCCAACGTTCGAGGCTTGGGGGAAGGGGCAGAGACGAGGCGGCAAGAAAGTCAACGCGCATCGTTTCGAGCGGAAAGTCGCGGGAGACGCACGCGTGGACGCATTGTGCGCGGGAAGGAAAGAGACAGACAGAGTGATACTGAGTGAGTGAGTTGATGAGAGAGAGAGAGAGAGAGGCCCTCTACTTACGGGGATTATTCGCGGCAGAGTTGGTCCTTTTTACTTCGTGACCCCACGGTGTGCTGCATCTCATATATATATACACGTCCCTGCTTTGCCTTCTATTCCAATATATAGCGAGAAATGCTGCCGTGCCACGGAAACGCGCTCCAGAAGCGCGCGGAAAGGGTTGCGAGGAGACGAAGAGGGAAGAGGAGAAGGGATTTACGGCACGGCTGTTTCTCTTTTATATCGCGAGGCGCTTTATATTTGTTCTTATACTCCCTCTCCCTCTTCTCACTCTCTCTCTCTCTCTCTCTCTCTCTCTCTCTCTCTCCTCTCTCAACCCTCTGGTTCTCTTATACGCGCGAAATTTAAGCTGCAAGCAATTAAACCGGATCATAATAATCGTGATTTTCGAGTCTTCCGAAGGAATTTTCAAGGAGGCAATTCGTGTGTGTGTATGTGTGTGTGTGTATGTATATAATAACGTTCATTAAATGGAATTTATGGGGGGCAAAGGGCTTTGTGATCTTTTTCAGACCGATTGTTCATTAAGATATTAACGATGTTTGAGAAACTTTGGTTATACTGATTATATATATATATATATATATTTCTTGCAAATCTTGCATCTTTGCCAATTGGAAATTTTATTAAGCAACGGGGAGACATTTTCAATTTATGCAGGACTGAAAATAATAGAACGACCGCTTAAAATCGAACCAGACATTTGAAATACATATGCGAAGCATTCGATATTGTGTTTGCCGGCATTTACGATATTCATTTATATGTAAACGGGAGGGCGCATAAAACATAAAGAATCCATACTTACGAACGGAACTATACTTTTGAATTCGAAAACGAATACAGCTTTCTACATCACGTATACGTTGTTGAATACAGTCCTGCTGAGGATACTGCAAGTTTTTTATTTTTTTGTTTTTTTTTTTTTTATGAAAAGATTATATACCCGCATTTCATTGGAAATCCGTCCAGTACTGTGGAAAATTATTGTGAGAACGTTTTAAGGCAAAATAATATATGTGCATAAGAACTGATGAAGTGTGTCGGTTAATGATTTTTTTTTCTCGCTACGTTATACATTGCGACGACGCGGCGAGTACAAATTCAGGAAGGACCAATTCTGTTTCCGACGATACTTCATTTATTTGATTATCTTTAAAATACTTTCTTTACAGTTGTGAACCGCTTTTTGATATTTAAGTATTTGACGATTTACTCGTCGGAACTGTGAATGTGTAAAAGAAAATTTATTTTTTTCTTCCTTAAAACCGTCGTATACAGCATCAAAAATCGTGAAAAAGAAATCATCGATTAAAACCATTTTACCATCTTCTGTCGTGGAAAATCACCAATTTTGTCAAATTTACATAATGCATACGCATTATCTTATATAATATCGATAGAAGATTCATGGCTTGATAAATAAAGAGTATAAAAATGAATTAAAAATATCTTTATGCATTGTGGATTTGTAATATGAATATTAAATGCATCGATTGTTTTTTATTGAAAATAATTTTCTAAATTAATAATACTTTATACTTAAATCCTATGGAGTTACAAATTTCGTCATGTAACTAATGCGTGTTTTGATTTTGCAAGAAAAATAGTAGATAAAGTAAGGCATTTGTTTTTTATGAAAAGAAATAAAAATTAGTTGTGGTTTGCAACCGTTTCTTTGCCAGCAGACAAGTGATACAGTTTCAAAAAAGCAAAGAGTCTCCTTTCTTGTTTTAGATCCCATTTTTGCACACACACACACACACACACACATATATATATATATATATATATATATATATATATATATATATATCTAGTTGCAAGTTGCAAATTTAGTGCTAGATTTCAAAAAAAAAAATCAAAACATCAACAAAAACTTCTTGTGGTTACTATATATTAAAATTTCTCGAAAAATTTTTTTACCGCGACCGTCGGAATTTAAAAGAAGCTTTAATTTTCTTACAGACCAAGTGTTGCAAGTATATCATGGAATAAATCATATATAAATAAGAAGGTGTACACCTATCAAAAAACGCGAGCCACGGCGCGCAATCGTCCGCTGTCCTTCTGCCGCTTCGTCCAAGTTAGATATAGTACGTATGGACGTAAAAATGTTATTTCCGCAAAAGTCCGGACTTTACGAGGGGGAAAAAGAACCCCAAACCCAAAACGTCACGATAACCGGCGGTCCAGCGAGAACCAAGAGAAAAAAAAATATATATATATATATATATATATATATATAGTGCAGGAAGGCGATAAACACAGCACGGAGTGAGTATATAGAAGGGGTAGGTTATACGGGAGAACCGATCAATGCCTCTCTCTCTCTCTCCTCTCTTTCTATATATATATATATATATATATATATATATATATACACCGTCGAACTCCGCGAGGCGATCCCGTGAAATACGAGCCGATTCTCTACGTTTTCTGCGTCGCACCTCGACGATCACGATGTAGACGCTCCCGCGTGCTCCGGGTCTGCTTCGAAAGGGCCCCGAGTTCTCCGCCGCCCGACCATGTTTCTCGCTACATATACATGCACACATACACGAACGTGACACCTACAGCCATACGTTGCTACCTCGCAAGCAGAACCGCGGCTGCGAGTGTCTCCTTCGGGGGGGGGGGGAGGAGAAGATACCGCCAGTGTCTTTCGCCTCGTCGCTCAGCCGCGGCGCGGTTATTAGCGAATCGTAGCTGCGTGCCAGGGCTGTAAAGAGGGGGGCGCGTCGGCGCGCGTAGTAGATTCTGCTTTGTATGCGCCGGCGAATTGTTTTTTCTATATGATTTCTCCTTCAGTATTTCGATCTCTAAAATGCCGCCGCGGCGAGCTTTCGGCCGAGGCGTTTATCAGGTGGGCTGCCCGCACTGGGTCGAACGGGGTGAAGAGAGAGAGAGAGAGAGAGAGAGAGAGAGAGAGAGAGAGAGACTTACGAACGTTGACGACTATATCCCTTCGATGCTCACATTTTCCGTTCGTTCGTGTAGATATATATGTTAACACTCATGGCGCTAAATACACTTTTTCGCATACACAGGAGTAGACATCGTTGGGCATAGTATATTATCTTGATTTATATATATATATATATATATATATATATATATATATATATATATATATACATACACAATTGATTATCCGTTTTCTATTATATCCCGTGTACGCGTAGATTTTTATAAAGTTACCAATCTTCATTTACCCTTACCTTTTCGTATCGTTTCTGCTTGATTTATAACTTTCCCCATATTACCTACAGTTCCCATTTATTTATCGACGAAAGAGAAGCAGAGAAGCGGTAAAAGATTCGTTATCCCACGCCCTTCCCATTGCCGGGACATTTTTTTGCCAACAATAATAATACGGAGTCGAGGCAGTGCGATTCATCGTTACTTTTTTCCTCTATCCGTCACACACACACACACACACACACACACACACACACACATGTTTACGTACCTCTCTCGTTATCGAAGATACGATCTCATTTATTCATATACGATGATTTTCCCGCGCATCCAAAGTGTTACTTTTATTTTGTTTAAAGGGTTAAAGGATGCGTATTCTCTTCGCGGTGTGTAATTTTTTTGGGAGAACACACACACACACACACACACACATATATATATATATATATAAACTTTTTTATTTATAATAATTGTATCATGTGCGTAGCTACGGGAATGCGGAATAATTAAATTTTATTGGATAAATGTAAATTGATGAAATGGTGGATTGAATACCATTCTTGTTGTTTCATTTTTCGCATCGTCAGTAATAAGTAAATGTAAATTAAAAACAAAAAAAAAAAATTACCGTATAAATATAATTAAAATTTTTATAATTGGAACCCGTTAAAATCCGATATGAAAATAATAGAATTTTTTCCCACGCCGTATCAGTTTCATTTTAATTTTTATTCTCCATATTTCATGTATCAATTGAAAATATTCAAGATCTAAAATAAAAGAACATACTTGAGATACGTTGGGAAAAAATTTAAGCTTTATAATACTGCATATTTATGACGATCGCGCTTTATTTCCATTGTGTAAAACAGGTATAAATTGCGTATTTTTTTGTTTTCTCTGAATTAGTTAGTTTTAAATTAAATAGGAAAGCATATAAGTCGTAAAAAAAAATAAAAATCCACATATTTATTTTTTAGATGTTACAACGGTGAAATTACATTAATTTACCCAATTGATAGTTATAGTTATAAATTAAATATATTTATATAGAATTGGTTAAAAAAACAAATTAATTAATATTTCAGCATATGAAATATATGGCAAACAAATCTTTTATCAAATACACAGAAAAAATCTTTGTAAATAAGCATTTTCGTATTATAAAATTACTTTCTTTGCTACGAATCGATGGATAGTTTTGTAATTGTAGAACCAAACACTCAATTATATGGTTTCTCGTGATTTTGACATTCGAAGAAATTATTTTCAAGTAATGAAAACAATGTGGATTATTTTTTTGCGACCTATTGTCAACTGTTTTATACCTTCACTACGATGGAATTGGATAATGTTTTGTATTTAAAAATTTAGCAGACGAACTAGTGCTCGTTTTGCGAAGAATGACTTGCGCCAAGCAGTAATATCCATGTACACCATAAGAAACGCGCAAAAAAAGCTTTTTCATACGTAAATGCAGCTATAGTCTTTACTTTAAAATAAAAATCTGAACAATTTAAATGTGGCAAACAAATGATATAGAGAAAATGATTAAGTAAAACTCCTCGATTTGACTACTACGTTCATGATCGATCAATAAACTATCCCACCTTCGTGAACATGAACGTGCACAAACTTATCAGTCTACTGGACAAGTATATACAACACTCTGCTATTTCTGAGCATATCGTTTTGTTCATTGATGAATAAGGTAAATAGCAGAGTTTGTGAAATCAGATCGAAGATATCCGTCAAAAATTAATTGATGTTAATTAATTTCCGATTTAGCGCAGAATTCATAATATTTATGATACTTTTATAACGATTCAGAATTGTCGTTTTTTAATAAAATTATATAAATTATAATTTTATAAATTATAAGTGAATTCCTACTAATATATTAATATTCAATAAATTAATAAAACGTACTATTTTGTATTACTGTTGTTTCTTCAATTCTTGAAACGAAAATTTTTTTTATAAGTGAAAAATTAATATTTACGTATTATGAAATAACAGTTTATTAAATAAGTCAATTGAATCGAAAATTTCTCTAAAGCAATCTTCTATGTTTTCGAGCTACCGATAATAAAGAGTTTGAAAAAAAGTAATGATTTTTTATGAAGGTTTGCTTAAGATTTATTAGTAATATATATTTTTTGATGCAATAAAATCACTCGCAGAAAATATTATCCATCGATTGATAACAAATATCTTTCAAATTTTTCATATTATAGTTGAAATTTAAGAGAAACAAATTTTATTAAACAAAGAAAATATAAAAAAATTCCATTAAAAAATATCATTTATATCTCTAGGTTCTATTATTTGAAAATGGACGATTTTCACAAAATTCTTTTTTTCACGTTTAACGTAAATACGTTTTTGGTCATATGCGGAAGATTGAAAAATTTTTATTAAAGATCAAAAACAATCCGTTGCTGCACGCACGCGCCGCACGCACGCCCGCATACACGCGTACACAAGGTGATGAAATAAAAATATTACGATTTGTAGCAATTCGTCTGGTATATTCGAGTAGCAGCAGTAATTAGCCATTTTCTCGAATTAAAACCCCTCGACGTATGTGCGCACAAGCGCCGACTGCGGGCGTCGACGGCCAGAACAAAAAAATCGATCGGCAATAAAGGTAAACGCGAGGCGAGAAAGAGCCGAGTTTTCCGCCACCCGGCAAGTGTCGAGTGTCTTGCGTAAGGACGTGCAGGCGAGAACGAGAGAGCCTCGTGTCCGTTATATCGCCCTTGACTGGCAATATCGTCACGGATCCCCAGCTGTGGCGGCGGCGCGGGCGGTGCCGTTCGCTTCGTGGATGCGCGATTTCGCTGCATCGTGGCGAAGCCGCATTGCCGCGCGCCAGCGGATCCGGCGGGGACTCGGGCAGGCAATGACGGGGATACGCTCCTGCGTGACACCGAGATCGCCGGCCCTATCGCGACGTGTATACGATGCAATAGGTTTATACACTCTTTATAAAATAATTCAATGAGAGTTAGTAAAATAATATAATTGCAGCCAGACTGTTATTATCGTTATAATTATTTTATTTCACAAAGGCTCGTAAGATCGGTCAAAATATTTGTTGGCTAATAGTTTTTATCATTATCCAATGATACTATAAACGCGCAACGTTGATGAATTCGTGTTATCAGCTACTGGTGGATCATTAAGCAAGCTTTAAATAGACGTGTCTTTTATTCGTTACAATGGCCTGTCATTCGTTCGAATAATCGATAATGCCCGTTATCATATTTTACTAAGCATTTCGAGCTTCAGACGTCTGATAACTATTCCTATAAATGCATGAAACGTTTATGTAAAAAAATATTATTCTTTCAAATTTATTATATAATTGACGATGCCGAGATATCAGTTTTCCAGTACATGATCTTAAATACACGAGAGTAAATGCATTACGATCAATCGAATGCTGATATAATACGTAAAACTCTCCAAATCCAATTTCGAACAGCGATGCTTAAACTGAAAATACCAAACAGAATTACGGTATAATCATTACATTCCGTTGAAGTCGTCTCCAGTCGAAGTCTTTGAGCTGGATTCGTTTTCTTTAAAACATTGAAATTGGAATTATTTCCATTTAAAATCTCAGAATTGTATATATATATATATATATATATATATATATATATATATATATATATATATACATAACGCGGCTCTCGCACTTGTAACGAAAGCATACTACTTTTGCCTCGAGCACAAAGTATAATGCGAGCGCAAGTGCATTACAATTTTTTCCCCATCCACGGCCGATCGTCTACGCCCGCAATATCAAGAGAGAAAACCAGCCGTATTCACGGAGAGGACGTTTGCGTTCAACCGACACGATCATACGGCAGGAGTAGGAGTGGGGCAAGCGCTCCGCTTTAACGTCGAGATAAAAAAAAAAACAAAGAATGAAAAAAAAAGAACTGGTTGGGAAAAGGAGTATACTCCATCACTAAAGCATTTAGCGGTGTTTTCTCCCACCCGGGCTCTCTCACCCCGCCCCCTTCCTTACCTGCGTCAGAGATTTTCCCTCGTATATGTCCCTCGTGTTCATTTCTATTTTCTATCTCTCCCTCTCTATTTCACTCTGTCTTTCTTTCTTCTTTCCTTCTCTTTCGCTTCTTCTTCTTTTTTTTTTTGTTTCACGAGTAACGAGCCCGCGCCCGCGCACGGCGCATTTCTCGTTTCCCATTGCTCGCGGGGGTTCTCTCGCTAGGAAAAAAAGGAAAGAAAGAAAGAAAGAAAGAAAGAAAGAAAGAAAGAATGAAAAAAAAATATAAAGAAACGGAGAAAAAGTGAGATAGGATCGTCGCGAATATGGGAGGAGGCACAGTTGGAGAGAAGAGCACAAAAGGCGCGGCTGGAAGCGTATGACGACGATGACAACCCTGTCGTAAAAGGGGAGCAAGCCAGAGAGAGAGAGAGGGGGTGAAGAGGAGGTGGGAGGGCAAGAAAGATAGCAGAGAGAGGGAGAGAGAGAGAGAGAGAGGGGGGCAAAGAAACGATGCGCCCGCGTGCGTATATTCGTGCACGACGATGCGAAGGTGCCAAAAGCACGGCGCTCGGCGTGTATTTGTGTATTTCACCTTCCGGCTCGACCCTTCTAGCTTACCCCAGGCATCGCTTCAAGAACGCCGCCGCGGCGTGCAAAAAGAGGCTGCCGCTGCGAAATCTCGAGGTGCCCCAAAACACGGCGCGTCGGACACCTTTTAATATAGAACCGCGGCATATAAACATCTACGATTTTGCTCTTTCCGATATATATATATATATATATATATATATATATATATATATATATGTATGTATGTATGTGTGAACATACGTGCGTGCGTGCGTGGGTGTACATATATCCAATATATAGCGGGAGGCGGTGTAAATTGGACTCGATGCCTCGTTTTTTTCCCTCGCCCGTCTCTATCGTAACTCTGTACACCGCGCCTACGCGTCGATTCGCTTCGTATACGAAGCTTCGCGAAATTTTTTTTTTTTTACATATATTGTTTTTTGCTCGAAAATAACAATTGGAGCTTTTACAAGAGCGACGTAGGGGCCACAGGGGTGGGGTGGATCTCCTTTACGCTTCCGGCTCTTTTATTGGGTTGGGCTTTTTGTTTCGCGCGCTGTGGCTATCTCTCTCTCTCTCTCTCTCTCTCTCTCTCTCTCCCTCCCCCTTCCAGTCTCTACGTGATATATATATATATATATATATATATATATATATATATATATATGACGCAAGGCATCGGTGACCCGCGCCCGCAGGATATACACGTATGCCAAAGTGGTGCGGGAGAAAATTTTATTTTCCCGCACTTGCATTTTTGCTCCGTGCGCGGGCGCTGCCGGTGTGAACTTTGAAGGTCGAAGAGTAGATATTTGACGAATTCGGAACAGTGCGCCCGATCGTTCTTTTATATTTCGCTTGCTTTCTTTTTTTCCAGCTTTTTTCTTTTTTTTTCCTTTTTTTTCCTTTCTATTGCGCCAAAACGTTGGATCGTACTGCGTATTTTTTTTTCAATATTCGTACGCGCGCTCTTTTGAGCTCTTAAAGTTGGTCATGACGTTCGTTGGCTTTATTGGCACGATTTAATTATATAAATAAAGTTCGACGACAAGGAGTAATTTTTTTTTTTTTTTTTTTTGGTTTTCATCAATTTCAACGATTGACTGCGTTTTAAGAATCAAATTCATAATGAGTTTTTTATTTCGCTTTTTTTATGCAATGTATTCGATAAATTGCGATCCGTGTAGTACAACGTCCGCTTTGTCATTTATATATAGATTAAAGTGGCGATAAAAATTTTATGCCGCGTTTTTTTCGAATTGCGCGCAACAATCGTAATATTATATATTCAACATGAAATAAGATGATTTATTGTATACGATTCGCGCGTTAAATTTATTTCTCTGAAAATCAACGAGCTCCTTTTCTATCGAGAACAGACTCGGAAAACAAAGCCTCGGTCGACGCTGTATATTAGAGAGAGAAAGAGAGCGATTATCCTCTGAACAATTTCTATTATTTCACGTTCCGTCAATGGGCATTATTAAAAAGCAACATTTCTGCTCGAAGTCGTTAAATATTAAGGATTTCGCATGTTTAATACACTGTGGATTCGAGCGAGACTGCTTATTGAAATTTAATGTAGACGCTCAATCTTTTTGCTCTCAAATTAATATTCTTCGTATTATGTGGATTCTTCGTGCCGGCAATTCAGATATGTATATATATATATATATATATATATATATATATATATTACATTAATGACTATAGGTCACAGAATTAAAATTGAGCAAAAAGTGCTTTAAAACATGTTCAAGGACTGTTGCAATAGTTGCAATTAAAAATAAGACAATGAAGAGTAATGCGATTTTTAAAAAATATATCTTACACTCGCGCGCAGTCTGTTCGCGCTCGCTGCTCTGATCAAATTTTGTTCGTCATTATATTAATGCGCGGTTTCGTCGATGCCAAATCCGTCGGTCGGCATAAAATGGCAATACAAAAGACCGCTTGAAATCTCTCCTTATAGCGCATCGTTAATGCAATATTGCTTATCGAATATAAATTTTGCATTACCACCGATATATTGAAAACGAATTTTTCCAATTCCCAGTCTCGAAATATACGCGGTGACCTGCTCGCGTTCATCGACAGATTTCCATATCGATAATACAATTGTGCTCCAGTCTCGCTATTGTGTATAGATATACATATATATATATATAGACATATCTTAGAATACAAATAAATGAAAACATTTATTACTTATCATACAAAAGATACAGAGAAAATGGCGCTTTAAAAATTCATATCGGCGGCAACGACTCCCGTCTAGGAGAGGGCACTAACTGTACTATATATACATATATAGCGTCGAGAGCGAAGCGCGAAAGAAATAACGCGGGCAAAAGCTTTTAATTTGCAATTCATTTAAAGTCAAACGCTTTCTGCCATTCGTTGGGACATACACTTATATTAAAATTTCTTGGTTACATTTGCTTCTATCCATTTTTCGCCCTTTCTTTGTACCTTCTCTCTCTCTCTCTCTCTCTCTCTCTCTCTCTCTCTCTCTCTCTCTCTCTTTCCCTCTCTTTTTTGCCCGACTTTCCGTGTGCCCCGTCCGTTCTGTCCCAGTTCTAGGTATATATACTTCATTGTTTTTCATTACTATAAAACGGCTTGTCTCTATACCTTTTTGTTAAAGTACATACGAACCAATGTCTATATAATGTTTAACGTGTATATCAGAGTCATTATATGCATAAAAGTATACGTCCCAGTACGCGCAGTAGACTTTCTTTCCATTAATAGAAATATTATCTGTAAATTCATTCTACATTTATTTTGTACATAGTGTAGGTGGTAAAGAGGTGTGCAAAAATTTTAAACATGCGCGTAACATATATTCGTGTAAATGCGATATTAAATTAATAACATAAAAGCTAGTCCAGTTATGCTGTGTAGTGCCTTGCTTTATTGTTTTTGAAAAATGGATTACTATTAGCAAAAACAAAAAAACTTGTCCGATTTGAATTATTATTTAAATCAGATTTTCCTTTGTACAGCCGTATATAAAGGAAGAATTACACAGTCATAAAGGATCTCATACAGAGTTCTAAAATAGTTGGTTCATGGTGATTATTTTATGCGAAGACTGCGTTATCTGAACGGAAGAAAATCCAATGCAGTCAGCTAAATGATACCATTTTTGTGGACTTGAAACGCGAAATTTTCCAAAAAATATAGTGTATAATATTGCGCATATCTATATTCCATTGCTCGATAAATAAGCGATAAAAATGTAATCTTCATATTACAGAATTAATTGTACGTTAAACATTTTTTTTTCTTAGTTCTTTGGATTTTTAAGCCTCTGATATAAAAGTATATACGCGTTCTTTTTCGAGCGAATTCGCTTTTATCATCGTAAACTTTTACTTCGCCTGCATTATATGGCGAAAGGGTAACTACTTTAAAAACTGTCCATCGGAGAGGGACCGAGACTGTGGGACGAAATTTCGTTGTTATAAAAAAGGTACAGCGGGGCAGCGCTAATTCCTCGATACCCCCTCCCCCAACTGGGTGGCATCTCGTTTGTCGCCCTGGCGCACTCTTCCGGTCCTAATCATAATACACACACGCACATACACACACACACACACGCGCGCGCGCGCGCTCAGCTAATACCCAAAACACGAGAGAGATAGAGAGAGAGAGACACAAAACCGATGATATAAGCTAGCTTTACGATCCAGCGACCATACACGCGCATAGCTACTCGTCGACGTCGAGGGCGATGGGGTAAGGGGCGATGGCACTCTGCCGTTCCTTCGCCAATGGCCCTGCCCGAGCCTTTTAAGAAGGGAAAAAGAAGGTGGCTTGGGGGGGGGGTGGAGGAGAGGGCGTCGACACCTTCTGAAAAGTACTTCGCACGCGCCTCTCTGGGCCGGATCGATGGAAGGGGGTATTAAAAGCTTACGGGCCGATACGCCGAATTAAAACACGCGCGCCGGGCCTCGTGAGCGCGCATAGTAAGCGGGACTTTGGCCTATACGATGTATAGGGACAATAGAGAGTCGTTCTTCGTCTTGTCAACGGGTGTACGTGTGTGTGTGTGTGTGTGTATGGAAGCAAATGCTTATAATATCAATAATAGAGGAGATCGAGCGCGATGGCCGAGTGTGTTAAGAAGGGGTTAATGTGCTAATGCCCGAAGGGAGTGGGTCGAGGGTGTGCGAATTTTGCGGATTAAGATCGATGGTCGGGAGAAGGAATCGGCAGTTTTAATTTTTCATAAAGTTCCAAGTTAGTCAAGGGGAGGGGTCGGACGGAATAAGTTCATTTCATAACCTTAGCTTCCTTTGCTTTGGTCCTCGACGGGCCGAGCGGAGAATCAACGAAACGCGTCGCTCCGATCGCGCGAGGCCGCGAAAATATCAGACTTTAAGCCGACGTGTAACGGCCTGCTCTTAAGCAAAATTTGAAGAATTGCGCGTGGCAGAGGCTGGATGTCTACCCTCGTTGTACGGAGCAACAACGAAACACAAGCTGGTTGTCGACTTTCGCCCCGAAGTTGTAGACTGTCGCTGAATTGTCCATTTGAAAAAGAAACAATAACGATATTCTCGAAAAGTAATGGCTTGTTTTATTTTCAGTCCGCATCCCATTTGAAACCCAGAATGAAGAACGAAATAGATGGCAACCTAAACGAATACTCCTGTGCACGGAGAAATCGTTAGGATATAGACAGTATGTAGCGTTTAAAATTAATAGATCATTGAAAAATTTGAGCTGGGCGACTGCGCCTTAACCTGTCGCGTTCATTTCGCCGCGCATCCCTATAATGTTGATAATCGAAAATTCGACCTTGACGATTGCCTTCAATCATATTTGAAACTATATTTTTCTCTGTTTCGCGCGTTTTTAATAGAAAACAAAAATTCGAATTAAAAACCATATATAATTCAATAAATAATAATATTTATATATCCGAAAATGACATGGTTTTATGGTCATCGAAAATTTACGCCCAGAATGCGTAAGCTGTTGGTAAGGAGTGTTTGCAACGTGACGTATATAACTCAGCTATACTTTTAAATAGAAAATAAATGTAAAACTATGAATTGTCTATTTGAAAAAAAGACATAATGTTCATCTTCTAATGATCTTGATCATAAATTGGCTATCGATAAATGTTTCCAGTTTTTGACGCGTAACCCTTACAGAATCCAGCGAAATTTGTTCCCATTATTTTTCATTTTGCTAGATACTCTAGATTTTCATAGAGTTGGAGAAGCACCTGATTCTGGACGTCTTTATCGGCATCGCGTTCGAATATCTACGAATCACGTCTTTCTTCGTATCGTACGGATGGAAATAAGAACGGGAACATTCGAAAATTTCCTATCAATTTGACGATTTCAATCGAAGCTAAAACGAAGAAGGCAATTCAAGAACTGCGCACGAACGAAAATTTAGATTATTTTGCAATTTTCTAACGAAAACGAGCATGGCTTGGAAATTGAAATATGAGATGTGTAAGAAAGCCGATAAGCCCCCACGACATCCATCCATCCGTTCGTTCTCATTGGAATTACTCCCGGGGAAATATAGACATCGACCTTTTCATAATGAAAAGTATAAGCTTTCATTTGTATTAATCGATTACAAAGTACAATGATAGAAAGCTCTCCCACCTCACCCACTCTGGATCTCACTAAATAAAGCACCGGAGCTTCATCTGTTCTTTTACTCATCGTTCCCAAGTGCCCGGGACAGAGAGAAAAAGCCGGAGGCAGAGCGGGAAAGAGAGGGAGAGAGAGAGAGAGATAGAGAAAGAGAAGCTCCCCGGGCGCCTAACCAAGTTCATGATATAATAATTTATTTTATACAAGCCGACGCGACCGTATGGTATTTTAACCTGCACTTTGCCCCGCAGCCACCGCTTTTACACGCGGCGTGGAGAGAGAAAAATAAGAGGCGGGCGATGAGAGAGAGAGAGAGAGAGAGAGAGAGAGAGAGAGTAAGTATATATATAGCAGCGAGGGGTATGCCGCGCGCGGAGGTTTACAAGGGAGAAATGGAAAGGGGCTGAGGGTTGGGGGGGGGGGTTGAAGGCGGGCGTAGAAAAGGAAAAATCCACCGTAATTTCAGCGATGTTTAATGCGCGACTACCTCGATATAGTCGGCGGTAGCTATCCGGCGGCAAGATAGAGAGGAGAAGGGAAAGAGCGAGAGGGATAGAGAGAGAGAGAGAGAGAGAGAGAGAGAGAGAGAGAGAGTGAGGCACGGTATAAGGGAACTGCCCTCGCTCGTAACGTAATTCCGCGTCGCCTCCGGGGGCGATACCTATACTCGCAGCGCCGCGCGGCACTCCACGAGACCGGAGGGAAGAATCTCCAGATATCGTCGCCCCCCTCCCCCTCCCGAGCTCCACCGACGCTCCAGCGTCTCTTACAGCACCCGCGCGGACTCGCAGTCTATGGAGGTACTCGCGCGGGCGATGATTTCCGACGCGGCGCTGGCAGAGGGTAGGGGGGGGGGTAAGACCGAGGAGTCGTTCGGAAGAGAATCCTCTTCCGCGCGCGCGCGCGCGCAACCCACCCCACACCACTCCGCCAGCTCTTCGCTCGAAGCCCTCCCCCGAGCGTCTTATAGACAGTCATCGAGTTAGGGCCGCGGGCCGGGGAGGGGCGCGAGTATCATCTTAAATTTTTTTTCTTCGTTTTCCTTTTTCTTACGTACCCCCCGGCGTAGACTCGCTCGTGTCTGCGCCCGATAGACAGGGCGGGGGGGGAGGGGGGTTGGAGGCGAAGGGGTGCACGCGAAGCTCTTTGTAATACCGGCCGGGCGGATAATTGTCCCGGTATTTCCGTCCGCGCGCGGTGGGACGCGGCGCGACGGGGTGGCGCGGGGCTTATTGAATTTTTAATCGATCGGTGGCGCGCGACTAATTGTTCGTCGATGTAATTTTGATCTGGTCTTCGCCCACACATGTTGAAATCTTACATTTTTATTGATCGAGTGCACTGTATTATATTCATGTTACTGAAGTAGTGAATATGTATACACGTACATGTGCACAACTTACTGAACAAGTGAATACACACTATTATACACACCTGTACTTGTAAGTAATTTATTATTTCACCTCATTTTACATTTTTTACATTTTGCGACATACATATCGCAAATGCCGATAATTTTTGCGCTTTCCAGTCAGTTCTACATTGATTTTCCAGTTGGCAATCCATCCAACCTTATTCTTGGTATAATGTCATTATTCTTGGAACCTATTTTGTAAAACATATTATTTTATACTAACTCATACGTACTTATTTATTTGTCTATCTTCTTTTTCAAATAATTCTTCGCTGATTACGAGTATACGTTCAATTATTAAATGCATTTTTGTTTACTAGATAAGTCAATCTACACTTTTCCAACGACAAAAGAAACGCCAATTTCTCAAGCAAAAACGATTTTTAATGAAATTGGTAGTCACTTATTCAATCACATCTCAGCTCCGTTGATTTTTATCGATTACAAAGGCAAAAATTTTCAACCATTCGATCCGCTTGAACTACTCAATTGGCTCGAAAATAGTAACAAGTTGACGAACAGTTGGAACATTAAAACATTTCGAACTTTATACACTTCGCAGAATTAATGTTCAGAATAAGAATGCTTTCTAAAAAACATTTATATATATATATATATATATATATATATATATATATATATATCAAAAATATAAAGAATATATGCATGCATCTAATTACGAGGAAGCTGGATTCTCTGCTTTTAAGTCTTCTAATATACGCTCACACACGCGACACCTTTGAAATACGAACTGATGCGCAAGAGCTTTTGAAATTCTTTGATATTCTTTTGAATCTGAAAAAGCTTCCCGAATATATATATATATAGTCTACCTTGGTATTTCTGTAAAAAATAAACTTCTGATTCAGCCTGACTTATTATAAAAGAAGTACATATATAGCATTTCAGGAGAAAAAAGTTAAATAAAAACCTCGCAGTACACATGGGAGCGAGAAAGAAAGAAAAAAACAGAGAGAGAGAGAGAGAGAGAGAGAGAGAGAGAGCGGGCAGAAAAGGTCGAGATAAAATTGAGATTCTACATATGCGCGCTCGTGAGCCGCCGCTGCACCGGGACGCTGGTATATGGAAAAGGAGTCAGGCGTAGCAGCAGCAAATTTTCTTCACGAGCAATTTCCCGACTCCGGCAGCGAGGAAAGCCTTACGCGTATAATAAACATATATATATATATATATATATATATATATATATATATATGGCTTTGTGTGTATGTATGTATATATGTATATCTGGTGTATGTATACGCAATTTTCCAGGCTCTTTTTGCGCCCTCGAAATTATTTGGACGTGTTTCCGTTGAATTGAAAAGAGAAGAGAAGGGAGAGGAAAAAAGTTAAAAATGAAAAATAAAAACGTTTCAAATTTAATTTAACGATAATCCGACAGTGCGAGAACGTTCGTTCATGCCCCTAGCAGGCGAGGAGGGAGGGTAAAGAGGCGCTTTATCACGCGCACGTTTTATAGGATGCACGTTTTATAAAGCACCGACAAAATGCGTATACAAATATATTATACGTATACAGCATCGTCTGTATAAAATAGTATATATAACATAACGCGTAGGCAGTTTTAGCATCAATGTATTATATATATATATATATATATATATATATATATATATATATATATATATGTATATATATACGTATATCAAATCAAAATTTAATATTTCAAATTTTACGCCATATTAAAAGAGCTCTGTATTATAATTCACGAGTCCCCGCATAAATTAAAATTCACATTTAAATTGGGCTATGGTCTATATATACATATTATATAATTTGTGTTGGAGTACTTGCGTGTATTATATGCGTGTGCATGGGCGTGATAAATTTTGAAGAGTATAATAAAAAGAGAATATGCGAGCTTTTAAATAACGCACGAGTCGCTGTATATACAATGTGTGTGTGGGTGTGTGCGTGCGCGTGCGTTTGCGTGCGCGTACGTGCGTGTATGTGTTGTTAATGTGCCCGTGCGTGTGTAGGCTCGTGCGCCTACCTATAAAGACATTTAATTTAACGCGCTGGATTTCACATTGAAAATTGTCAATGGAAGGACAATATTTTGGTACGCGGAATTAAATTCAACGTTGTATCGAGAAACACGTTAAATTTAATGATACACTCGGGTAGCCGAACATTTAATATTTTGTAAAGAGAAAATAATTCATATGAGCGTCAAAATTGTGGAGGGAAAGTTCTATTAAATTTAACGCCTATATGCTGTCTCGAATTTTAGTGTTTTTACAAATTACTTTCCTATTTGTTTTGTGAATCATGCCCCCCTCCCCCTGTAAAAAAAATTATCTTTGGATTTCTTGCTAAAAGTTATCGATGTTTCTCAGATTCCTTTTCAGATTTTATAGTTGATCAGCAAAATTTCTAACATATATAAGATTAAGTGTGAAAATTAAGATATTTAACAGCATTTTAAATCCAATTTCGGGCTGAGTCCGGTATAAATTTTGCAATGGATAATTAGCAGGTAAGTAAGTTGCTTAAAATTACACTAGCATTAAAATGAACAACGATGAAAAGTTAGCCGAACGTCTCCCCCTCGAGATTCGTTCGGCTTTCATTTCAACCATTCGTAGATTGAAAAAACTCAGTTTACATACCGTAAACGGTGGCTGGCATCGACCTAGCGATTCCCATAGCACTTGACAACTTTTCAAATATTTCGGTATTAATTTACCGTTTTTCAACGGTCAAAATCGCTTAATGCTTTACCTATAGACAACTACATACCTATTGACCTGCTTCTTAGCGTGAAATGAATCAAACAAACAATATCATTACAAATTTACTTAACAAATATTTTTATCGCATATCAGATTATCGCATATTAGGATAATTTCGAAATATAGTCAATAAATCGTAATATAGTTCTGTTCTCGTTTTATCATTTACATTAATCGTGACCCATCTGCGTTACCTCCGGGATATAAATTCGAAACATTAACCATAGGTTCAAATTATTAATTAAAAGAACCAGCAGAATATCTATATATTCAGTGTCATCGTCTGTCATAAAAGTTACCAAAGACGTTCGACATTTGAAAAATCTCTCTTGAATATTCCGTACGAATCTTGACTTTAGACATATATATATATATATATATATATATATATATATATATATATATATATATATATAAATAGACTGGTCGATGCATATTTTGGCGCAGCGTGTAAAATATTATTATATATAAAATATTTCGAGACACGCATAAACAGGATGTCGCCGATCCAACGCACTCTTATGTCCGTGATGGCGCGCGCGTTTTCGTCGTTTTTTGAAGACACAGTTTGATAGAATAATCTCTATATATATATATATATATATATATATATATATATATATATATAATGTGTTCAGAGTGCAAGCGTGCACGCATAGCTTCGAGAGGGTGGGAGTGGAAGGGGATGAAACTGAATTTTGAGATGCGCGCTGCATTTATGTATATATATATATATATATATATATATATATATATATATATATATATATATATATATATATATATATGTAATGCCTGGCCATTCAGGAGACCGGCTGACCAATACCCGGTCTGCTCTACTGTGAACGGGGAGTCAGAGAGGTAAACAACGCTGGCGGTAGTAGCAAAGGGCGAGGAAACGAGCGCGACGAACAACGGCGGTGCGTCGCCGCTACTGTGTGGAGCGAGGCAACGAGGGCAGGGTCGAAGGAGGGGGTGCATAAATGTGAAGAGGCGGAGGGGGAGGCGGGACGAGCTGCTGACTCGCCGGTGCTGCCGCTCGTGCTGCGGCCGCCGCCGCCGCCGCTGCTGCTGCTGCTGCTGAAAATCGCCGAGTAAAAAGCAGACCGTCCGATGAATAATACATGGTATTACGCGGCCAGGGGGCTTCCCCCCCAACCTTCTCCCCACCTCCTATCTACGGAGCTACAGTTACACGCGCGGGAGCCCGCGATACGGCTGATGCATGTATACGCGTGCGAGGGATACGAAGGACGGGAGTGAAGAGCGTTAGGCGTCTCTGCGTCTCTCCCTGTGTTTTTGTATACACAACTATACGTATAACTATGTGTGTACATATATATATATATATATATATATATATATATATATATATGTTTTTTCTTTTTATGTAAGCAGTGACGGGGTATAACAGAGCAGACGCGACACTTTTCGAGAATTAGGAGAGAGGGGGGTGATTCGGTCATTATCTAAGGAGAGCGGAGAGCGTATCATCATTATTGCGCGCGCAGGTTCTGTTCCCGATCCCCCTATCGTGCGTTTCTTGAATAAGTGAGAGAGAAAGAGAGAGAGAGAGAGAGAGAGAGAGAGAGAGAGAGAGAGAGAGAGAGAGAGAGAGAGAGAGTAGTGGAAGGAAAGGGAAGCTTACGCCGGATATTCCTGAGGTTCGGATGATTATTATTATTCTAAAGCTCAACCGATCGGAAAAATGTGACGTTTATATATTTATGCGCTCTTTATTCCCGTATCTATGTGAGGGGAGGGGGGCGAAAGACGTCGATCTCCATTTTAAATCAGGCGAACCGAAATGCGTCACCGATCTTTGAAGAGCCCTCGTACGTGTCCAAGGATGAACGGACATTTTTTCTATATCCGAATGAATTTCTAGCCGAACCTATATGTATATTAAAGTTGCAATGCGCTTATGGGTATAGTTTCGCTTAGATCTACACTATGTTATAGAATTTCTATAAAGAATGCAATCTCTAAGTCGCATAAATTGCCATGTTCCATCTTTCTAAAATTTAATCCAAATTTTGAAAAATGAAATAATAGAAATTCTGTTTTTTATGGTTATTAATAATAAAAAATATCGATTTTAATGTTGGTAGTAACAGAAACATGTAAGAATCCACAGCATTTAGTACATATATATGCAATGAAATAATTCTGATGAAAACCATTTTACTAAATATTAAATAAAAATTTGACACAAAACAGTAACAGATTGGACAATAAGTAATCTATCCAATCAAGGATTCAACATAGATTTGTAGAATATCATTTGTAATTTGAACAATATGCATAATGATTATCTTAACAGGTGTACATTATTCTTCCAGAGATTTTAAAAATCTACAATAATTCGATATTTTCAGCTGTGCCCATAATTAACTCTCATAATTATCTAATAAATTATTCATTATAAATTGAGTTTTTAACAGTAGTTAATTTGAGTAATTGTATACGCTGTATTTTAACGGAATAGTATATAAAATTTCTTATGTTAAAAGTCTTATTAACAGTACATTTAATGCATGGTTTCTATTTATAATTTATACATCTCATCGGCAATGTGGTCGACAGAGAGCTAAAATCATATTATAAATTCAATATTCTTTTATCTCTCGGCACTCGCGCACATTTCACGCCTTATTAATCTTCCAAAATTTATTATCAATTATATAACGCGAAAAAGCAGCTCGAAAGCAACTGCGACGCGGAAGTAGGTGGCGAATCGAGCAAAGATCAATGATGATTCAACGTCGGCGAGGCCGATCGAACGTCGCTCCTCACACCCCCGACGTCGAATTAACGTTCGCTTTTGCATTAAACGTTTCATTTACAAAAATATACGCCCCCCCCCCACGTCGATGCAGGCAGATCGACGAGAAACGAGCTCTCCGGTGAAAACCTCTGACTCCTCCCTACCACCCCCTGTCCCTCCCCCGCCGAATCGGCAACCGCGGCGCCGCGAGCAGTCACTGCAGCGACGCGCCTCTGCCGCGTCTTCGTAGAATGGAGAGTGAAAAGAGTACGCGTAAGAAGAAGCGCAGCGAACCGAAAACGATTTACTTTAAGTAATGATCAAACGGAAAAGAAAAGTGTATATGTATATATATATATATATATATATATATATATATATATATATATATATATATAAATATATGACGGGACGTAAAGGTGTGGAAAATAAACTTGTCGCGTTCGCTATACCTCCACTTCTTCCCACTCTCTGCCTCCGCCAATTCCCTGCCAACGATGCTCTGCGGGCAGAGCAAACAACGCCGAGCGAGCCCCGAAGGGAGAGAGGGAGAGAGGGAGAGAGAGGGGGAGGAGGAGAGAAGTTATATACTTTATACGAAACGATCAAAAGGAAAAGGCAGAGTGAGGGGGTGCGGGGGTGGTGGGGTGGATTGATTTTTTTTTCTTTCTTCGTATATACCTATACGCGTCGACGTTGCGTCGACGGGAGAAATTAAGCGATCGAGGCTCGTAAGCTTGCTTTATCGGGTAATTTAATTTTTCGCCGTACGTTTCTTCAATTAAGTGGTAATGGCTTTTTCTGTCTGTTGTTTTTCTTTTCTTCTTTCGTGTATATATATATATATATATATATATATATATATATATATATATAAATAGTTAATGTAGCTCTTTATAGCAAAAACACGTATGTATTTCGACCATGTATAAGCCGTGTGAGCTTCAAAAGAGGGTTGGCGATGAAAAAAAGTCGATGCATACCAGTAATCGTTTGACTTTTTAAAATGTAACGGGTGATATATTATTCCTAGTTATTCCTCATTTTTTTATAGATTTTATTTAGAGTTTCTTAGGGATAGCTTCAAAGATTCTTTTATTATATTATAGAGTACATCAGTCACATGCAAAAGAATGAATATTATAATTGGTATTTAGAGTGTTATATACTACACGCAGCTGCACTCCTCCTATTTCCATTTTGCTTTTGTTCATAATTCGATCGATTCTTAAAAAAAAAACATTATTAATTTAATACTCTATATATTCTGATTGAATGTATCCTTATATCGATAATATTATAAATAATTAAAATAGCATGCCATTGGTAATTGGTGAAATAGATGAAAATAAGAAAATATAAGGGAATTATAATTCTTCAAGATTTACAGTAGTTGACAAATTCACTCGAATTCAGATAATAAAGCTAAATTCTAAGGATGGATAGAGAAATTTAACTTCATAAGCGTAATACTTTCTTCACGTTCTCGTATTACAAAGTAGAAAGTCTCATAATTTGACATAATCGCATGCAAATAAGACAGTGAGCAGTGAAATTATTGCGGCGTTGCAACAATCATGTAAGATAACGAAAATAAATTAGCGATTTTTCCGAAGTACTATCCAATTGACCCCTCAGGCGACAGCGATCGTAACGATCTCACCAACCACCTATCGATCGGAATCTACGGTAGAATTGAGAGTTGATTTTATTACGTTCCGAGATAAAGTTGTTCATCTTTCTTTCTCTTCGAATTCACTGTATTGCATAGTTGTGCCAAGTCCTCACCAACGTGCCGTCGTTCTCGCCACGTTCATTCCACGTTAATTGCGCGAATCGTGTCGATTTCTTGCCGAAACCGCAATATCCTCGCAGACGCCGCCTGATCGTCGTCTCGCAATAACAGCGTCGCCACGTCAACAATTATTTTCGCTCCGCAAACCGTTACGAACATTATTCCAGGATTCTGTCGTACGCGGGATCGCGTACGCGCGCGACATACGCACGCGCGAGTAGAACGCTGACGCGTGAAGCACGCACGAAACGCATCTGCCGAAATCTCGCCCGCCCCCCCCCCCAACAGCCACCCATGACACTTTTATCGGCCATTGAATACGCATCGCGCGCCGGGCTCGAATTATCAGCGTAGCCGCGATACCCGCGATCTCGCCGAATTTATGAAGTTTCGCTCTCATTGATTTTGCGCCGTGCACGAGCCACCCTCCTGCGTGCCGGCCGGTCGGGTTATAGAGAGAGGGAGAGAGAGAGAGAGAGAGAGAGAGAGAGTTAGTCGAAGGGGGATGGGGGAGGTTGGAAAAACAAGATAGCGCCTTGACCGTTCGAACGGCTGGGGGGGGGGGAAGATTTACTGCCATCGGCACGTGAACCGAACGGTCGAGCCGATTACGGATCTATCCCTCGTGGCTTTTCCATTAGGGCGTAATATTCTTCTTTTTTTTTTGCTAAATACGAGCCTCGACGCCCGGATTAATAATCTCGGTCGTCGTCCTTTCGCTTTGGAAAGGATTGGAGGGGCGAATATGACCGTGAAGAAATGAGATCGCCTGCTAATCTCGCCCACCGTCGTATATAAAGTTCCTCCCAGTGGCATCGCTCTGTCTTTCTCTCTCTCTCTCTCTCTCTCTCTCTCTCTCTCTGTTTTTCTCTCTCTCTACCTCTATCTCCCTTCCTCTCTTTCGCGCGATTCCGCATTTAGGACACATTAATTATATCCTCGCCTACCTGACCCTCGCGCCGACTATTTTGTATACACGCCCGTACCCGCTGCGTCACCCCCCCCCCGCCACCAGAGGGCAAATTATGCGCGAGCCGTGTTGTTCGAGGCCGGCCACGCTCATAGCCAAGAGTTAAAGAATTAAAGTGAGGTTAAAACGCCAGGGGCTACACCCTCGGTCTCTTCCTCTCTCTCTCTCTCTCATCATCTCTCTTCTATTCAGAAATTCAAAAAACCTCCCGTACCACTCCCTCCTCTACACGCTATCACGGATTCGTCGGAGAAGTCTCATTTACATTTAACAAGGGCTAATGCTTGCCAAACATTCCCAGTTTATTCGAACTGCGCGTGGGCGCGCAAGGTCTGAAATACGCGGCTTATATTCATTTACCTTGGGAGGGATGGCGGGGGCGAGGGGAAAGGTTCCTTAACGAATTCACCGGGATGAAAAAGGTGAAGGACGAGGAAGAGAAAAAGAAGTTTTGCAAGTTCAGAAGTGGATGAATCGAGCAGGCCGATGATGAGAGGTTTTTGGGAAGCTTCTTTTGCGGACCTGAGACGTATTGCTTAAAAACGTGCATTCTTGCGTTAAACATCGGCCGAGATTCATATTTTTATCATATTGATTTTCTACAAAATCCTTACCGAATTATCTTAATGAAATATCGGGATTTGGAATTCATTTATAAAAATTCTTTCTGCATAAGCTATATTCAATTATTATAAATGAGCATCGTATAGATCAAAGTTGGAAGATAAATAACTTTTCCTCCAGCCCGCGTATTTCCTTAATTAAACAAAGGCTCCCTCGTCAGTTTCTGAAGGCAACTCGTCTACTTCATATCTGATAAAGAGTCATTTCCTGGCGAAAGAAGTTAATTCGTACTTAAGTCGTTAAGTGCGGCTTATCTGGATTACCATAAACTTATATCGGAATGGCATTTGGAGTGTGCGAGAGTACTTACATTCGAAATTATGTATCTACAGCCGCGGCAAGTATTTCACTTTATTATGCGAGGCATCGTCGTTTAGTTAGAGCGACGTTTATGAGAATTATCTCGACATGCCCTTTAAGCAAAAGAGAATCGCAGAAATTTTTTCGCAAACTTCTAATAAAAAGACATAAAAGAACCGACCACGATTGAGCTTATTCGCACAAATCAAGTAACAATTTTATTTTAAAACGAATTCAACCGCAAATATATATCTTAGGAGCGCTTCTACGCGAAAAAACGGGACATTTAACTCTTTAATTCCAACTCATTTACGATGGAAAAGTGGGAGGGCACGATGCTTTTGAGCAACCAACCAAGTCCTTTCACGAATCTGCGCAAAATGAAAGCAAAAGGAGAGAGAGAGAGAGAGAGAGAGAGACATCCCGTAATATCCGCAGCGAAAAAGAAGGTGACCGTGGCATGTCGCTGAGACAGGGCAAGAAAGAGAGAGCTAGAGAACGGGAAAGAAAGCGGAGAAAAGGAAGAAAGCCAAAGGCGCCGGAAAAGCTGGGATCCACCGAGAGGAAGAAAAATCCGGGAGGAAATTCACGAGGGAGTGAAAGGGGGAGAAAAAATTGCCGGCTACCTATAAAGCCGAGAATTAATTACAAGTGCTTTGATCTCGATCCAAAAACCGCGTGTGTAAGAGAGCGAGGGAGACGAAGAGGGAACGGAGACAAAGCGAAAGAATCCCGACGATGTCGCAAATTGCCAAAAGCAGGCGGCGGCGCGCCCGGCGAGGAGAGGGGAGCATCATGACCGGTGGGGCGAGGAGAGAGAGGGGCAGGGAGGGAGGCAAGCGTTTTCTGCAGCACGCGGGAAAGTAAGTAAAGCGAGGAGGGACGAAGGGTTTTACGGAGAGGAGAGGGGATGGCAGGAGCGTATAACTGCGAGACCCGCGAGGACAATATAAAGCCGCAGGACTGAGGGTAACGACGACCGCGGCGACCTCGGCGGCGATGACTTGTTTCCTTGATAAAAACAGAGGGATCGCCCCACTGTTCCCGGGGCTGGATTACACTGGAAATTAAAAAAGCGCGTTGATAAGGATTCCCGCGCAACGCTCCTCCCCTTCCTCCTTCTTGCTGTCTTAAATGCACTGCCGAGGCTCTGCGTAAGCACCTCGTTGGAGCTTCCCTCATCTGGGCTATTGTTCCGTCATTATGCCGGATGCTGGGCGCAAGAGATGAAAAATGGACTTCGGGTAACGGGGAAGGTTCTTAATCTCGTAACAATCGCGACGGACATTCTATGGCTTCTATGGGATGCTTGGCTATTGAATTCATTGGAATTTCAAATGTATACAATTCACTGCGCTCATATTCGTGAATAATTGGAGATTCTCGGTTATTAAATATGGTTGTGGAATTTCTATGAGAGGGATAAAAAAAGAGATCGAATTTTCTTTGATAGGCGCCAGGTTAGAGAAAAGATCATTCCTCGTACAAGATCAGAGTTATAAGGAGCGTTTTCTGCTCAATTTTGAAGCCTTTCCTCAATCAGCAATTTTCAATCAACGTTGCAAATATGCCTTTTTTACGTTAACTAATACCAATCTCTTATAGTCTGAATCTATTGGGTTATGCCTATATTATGTATATATTTTGTTTCTATTTTCACTTTCTATAGATGCATTTATGAGCTGTATTGACTCAATGATTGGAGTGGTATCGGAGTATGGTACTCAACTTTCATAACTGATAGATGTATTAATATGAAATTATTTATTATTATCGCTATTTTAACATGTATTAAAATTGTTTTGTAATATTTTGTTAACCTACTTTTTCGCGTTGTTTGGGCCTCGCACTGGGCTTACGGATGACGGATGATGCTGTTCAGATCAAACTATATAATCACTTACATAAGGATTGTAATAAAAATGTAAATTAACTGTCTTATACTAAAAGACGAAAACTTTAGCCTAATTTAATTACAACATACGAGGAAAACCAAATATTCTAGAATTTATATTTTGCGAAATTCCAAAGATCATTTGTCCTTCATCTTTTATATATGTTGTTTATAGACGATCTATATACCGTTTTTAGATATCTTCTTTTTTGACAGACTCAGTGGTTTAATTTTTAAAACTACAGTTATGAAATGATCATAAGTCATATTAATTGAGAATTTCTTAGATGCTGGAATGATACCAGCGTTCTTTGTAGACTTGTCAGTACATTAACTCACCAATTGAACTAGTATGGTGTCACACAACTTCCCTCATGCAGCAATTCTTACACAGCAATGAAGACAAATTACCTACGACAGACTCGATTTATTTACTCCAGCAAAGTATCCATTCATTGGGTATTCTTAGTACATGATGTAATGTTCCACTCACTTTGGAATGTTCTATGCACTTTATTAATTTTTTTTCAAAGATCCTTTGAAGAAGATTACGTATTGACCATGCAGACTGGTTTTAAACGTGCATGAAATCATCTTGGCGAAGCTTACCAAATGTACTAGAAATGATTGTGTTACCATGCCGTTATATTGTTTGACATTAGCAAGGCAGTTCATAGTTTCTTTATTTACTCATCGAACTGCCTTGTCATAGATTTATTCCAACTTTACATGAAAAGATCAAATTATAGTTTGCGCAAATAGAAAAATCATCCTAAATTATCACGAATGTAGGAATTTGCCGGGGATTAGTTCTTGAACCGCTATTTTTCTGATTTAAACATTAAATACGCAAGAGGCGTACTCTCGACGATTGGAGCATCCAACATCTATTTTATGCCGATAACTCACAAATCTTTATCGAAACCTCTTGCAATTGTCTGTAATGGCGAAACAATCGTTTATAGCCTCTATTCCGGCATCGAATCGATCCTTGCCAAACTTATCTGCTAAGATATCAATTTCAGTCAGCTTACCGTACAGCGAAACGGAAGAAAACATTGCTCGAGCAGCCTCCGCACGTTTGCGGGAGAGAGTCGCCGAGCGCATCCACCGAGAACGAGAGAAATTCGACGTCTCAGGATTTGAGGAAGAGTAAGTCGGCGCGATGGATTTCTTTCTGCAGCACGGCGCTCCGGATGCGGTTCGCTCGAAGTTGCCAGCGCTGCGGCTGGCAAATTTACCGGCGGCCGCGTCGCTCTTCGTTATAGGATTGACGTTAATTGAGGTAAGCGTGCCCTCACCACCCCCCCTGGGAGCAACGCGGTATTGTCAAACAATGCGTCACCCCCAGCTCTCCCCTCCACCACCCCGTCAGGTTACTCGAATTTTAGGAAACGAATCGCTCGATCTCGCGCGAACGCTCGACTTATTCCCGGGAAGGAAGAGGGGGGAGAGGCGAAAGTGGAAGAAGTACACGTCGAATAATTGAATCGGCGAAGTTGCGCGAGCGCGAACTTTTTCGTAGAGCCGAATAATGTGTGTTATATGTGCGTGTGTGTATGTTTGTGGGCTATATTTCAAATCGTGACGTAGAGCAAAATTGACGGTAAATCCGATGCGCTCGCGCGGACTTTGATAATATACGCGCGGTTTTATATCAATATAGGTGGCGGCTCGATCGTCTAATCGTAACGAATGAGAGACGAGATCTCGGGCGCTTTCGCGGCGGCCTCGGTCCGTTCTCGCTCCGCCGAGAATCGGCACTTGTTTTCTTTTTTAATTTACTCGATGCCATTTTTTTCAATTCGTCTCAATTAAATTTGACGTTTCATGCAGTGAAAGTTCGAATATTGTTCTTTCGTAATTATTATTTATGAGTTTGTTTTCTTTCTTTTTTCTCGAAGTTCGATCCAGCGTGTCTTCGGTGCTTTTTATTTATGAAACGAATTCTACACCTGTCCGTGAAAAATTGAGCTAACTTTGTTCTTCCTCTAAACATGCCAGTGCTAATTTTTTATCATTTCCGCGTATCTCTACGTAACTAACGTCCAAAAATGGAAATATTATTATAGAAAAGCCTGATGCATGCGGCAGCAGCAAAGCAAAATTGAATACGAAATAGGTACCGTTTATTTTTCTAAAAAAAAAAAAATACTTTTTTTTTAAATATTGAATCTGCCAACCGTGCAATCTTCGAAAACGTCGTAGTAACTTCTCTTACAGCAATTCAAATAGTATTGCTGTACCGAGCGTTTGCCTTGATAAAACGTCTGAATATTTTTTTTTCAAGCGAATCCAACGATCGCCGACAGTTTGACGGAAAATCTTTGAAAAATAAATTAAAAAAAGTCAATGTTTTCCCTGCTCGAATCGCTCTCGCTAAATCGCTCTCCGCCCCGACGGAATCTTCGATGGGAAGCAAAGATGGAACGACAGGAGGCAGAAGATGGGAAAAAAAGAAAAGCTACATGCTTTCCTTTTCTCTAGACTCTTAAAAAAATATAACTATCGTTCTTTCTCTTCCACGCAGTTTCTCTCTCTTGCTCCCTCTTTCTTTTCACGAATAGTTGTCCTAATCGAGTCGAACATACTGCGTTCGTCATCACCCGTGCAGCACCGCGTATCGATTTTTCCATTTATAGATAACGCGTCAATAATTTATTACGTTGTAAAAATGCGTTTGAAAGTGCCCGTCAGCCAGACCCCTTCCCCTCTCTTCTTAACTTAATCTATAAAACAAATAGAGTCGGGGATGCCAGAACTAAAGGGCGGGAGGGAGAAAGTCAGCCGTATACATGAACCTTGTACACACACCCACGCGCGCGCACACACATACGCACACATATACACACAATGTATGTATATCCTCGGGCGAGTAAGGAAGAGGGCAGGCTGAATAAAGGGAGAAAGACAGAGTGAGCGGTGGGAGGAGGGATTCTAAGAAAAAGGTAGAGCGGAGCTGGCGGCGCTATCGGCTTTACGTCATGGCCAGGTATATACGCGCGGCGGTGCAACACCGCAGTAGGGCCAGCGGGCGGCATCGACCCCCCCCCCTCCCAGCCTTCCGCACCGGACCGCCACCCCTCCCCCAGGCTTCCAGTCCGCCATCTACGCGCGCGCGCGCGCTCGCGCGTCTAGAGGTGCGACAAACGATAAATTTCGTTCAGCGCCGCGCGGTTTCTCGCTCTCGCCCTCCCGCCCCTCCGCCGTACCGCCTTTATCTCTCGCCTCCCAGCGATCAATCTATCTCTGGCCACCCCTCTCTCGCTCTCTTTACCGCTGGCTTCTCCTCTCGGCCCCCTTCTCCTCCTCCGTCTCGCGCTGTCAACTTGATTTTCTACCTCTTAACCGAGGAAGCCCGACGGAAATTCGTCGCGCGGGCCCGGTCTCCGCGACGCGAGGATCTCGCGCTATCGGTAACGCGTCGTCCTTTCAGAATAAAAGGGAGGGGGTGACGAGGGGAGGTGAAGCTACTTCTCACTTCTGATGTCTAGTCATACATGTATATCTATATAGTCGAGGTCGGAGATCAGAGAACGCAGCGGTGAAAGTATCGACCCTCTCCTTTTCCACTGGAAATTTTGCATTTTTTCCCGAGCCCCCCTTTCTTTTTCTTACCTCGGTATTTTCTTCGCGCCCAATTTATTGAGAAACATAGCGTTGGCTGTTTTGCGAGATCAAACGATTGTCGTGGTCAAGTAATGAATTATCAAATAACGTATATACATGATACACGAAAGGTGATACAAAGTCTGTAAAACTATATTGATGACGTTATTTCATCAGTTAATTTTTATTAATTAATATTGCCGATTAAAATTTGACTGAATAGAGTAAAATATAGGAATATAATTCAGAAAGGAAAGTATTATTACACTTAACTTAAATAAGGCGAATTTTATGTGAAAGAAAATAAAATAACACGTCAAGCCTTAACCGTGTGAATAACGATCGGATTTTAATAATAGCTTATCAAGACCAACCTTACAGGCTTTTCATTGTTTTCAAAAATTAAAATAATTGATAAACAGTGTATACGGATGAAAACAGCAATAAATCACTCTCAAATTTCGCTCCTTGCCATTCAGTCCATTATAGGATATGAAATAACAATTGCAAACAGAATCCTTTATTCGGGCCTAAATTATCCAGTTTCAATTTCGTGATCCCGTAAAGAATGACAGAATACGCGGCGACCGAACACAAAGATCGACAGTAAAGGAAAAACAGCGTGGATATTTTATGGAATCTCCGGGCAGAGCCGAAAACCCGCGAATGATCCGACCGAAACTTCCTGTATTCGTGTCTTTATCGTTCATTACGCCCCCCTCAACTCCCGATACTCACTACTTCTCTACAAGAAGCCGAGGAGCGGCTCTCGAGCTGTTTTCGCAAAACTCGACGAGTTAGCGCCACGCTCGACCAACGCCGGGGGATTGAAAATGTTAAACCCCCTCCTCCATACTCCTATGAGCGTTCTATATGGGGATTCGAACGCGGAGCGAGCGAGGTTGGACCGGGAGGGCCGTGAATAATTTAAGAAGCCCCGATGGGCTTTTGGAATGCGGAGGGGGAGGGAGAGTCAGGACAAAGTTGTCGAAGACGCAGCGGGAGTTTTGCAATTTCTATTTATAAATCCCATGGCGGTTAATGGTATTTTCTGAATTATTCGACGGATTTCGAAGTTTACGCATAAAATACCGTGAAATATAAAAAATTTAACACACATATCGATGCGCATACTAGAATTTTGCGAGCATCGAAATGTAAATTTCAGGCCGAACAAATATACTGGCGGTAAATGGGAGATTGACGTTTTCGCCGGAATCGCGCGTCCGCGTGCCTTTGACGATGCTCGAGTAAGCGTCAATAATCTGTATTACGAATCGCACGAGGGGGGGCAGAATTTTCGGGTATACTTTATTAAATGTTTTCGTGGTCATTTTGGCAAATAACGAAAAGCGTAAAAATCATTGATCTGTCATTTCGTGCGATCAAGCGGTTCCCAATATGTATACGCGCGTCAAAATTTTGCTTTTCCCATAAGTAAAAACTTTACTGTGAAATAAGCGAGACATGCAGTGTATTTGGGATTTCCGCTGAACATTCAGTGAACCGCACCAAGTGCTCTACCAGTTTTGTACTTTTATTTGTGTTATCTAAACATTTTAATTTATAATGTGTATTTTAAAATTAAATAAGTTTCCATGTAGAAAAACGTGAAATCTATTTAAAAAATAACAAATTATGTAAATAAATAATGGTACAATTGTAAAACAGTGTAAAAATTGATCAGGCAATAGTCATCTGAGCGCGTAATAATTGACTAGAATTCTAATCATATTGAATGATGTATTGATTATCCAGTGGATATTTCGCTATTTCATTCTATTTAAGCTCAATATACTTCACCGAGAGTTTTTTTCACTAACAGATTCCAAGAAAATTCTATTGGATGATATTGTTTAAAGAGCCAATTCTTTAAGTTAGTCCATATCTTGATCCATAGACTAGAAGTGCGCGTATTAATATTCGCGAACGACCTATCATTATAGCGAGAACTCGTTTTTCCAAAATGAAGTTTTGCTCCAAAATTTCCTTCCAATTTCTTTTTTTTTCTTTCCTTCGAGTAACCAACAAAACTGGGACATCGAGCATACAGATGTAACATATGCGATCCAGCCGCAAGATCTCTTCGCTCTGGATCAACATCACAGCCAACAAATTATGACCGAGCTCTCGTGGAGATGGAGCAAACATGCCGAGACCGCGCGCAGTTCGCAAAAGAGCGATCCCATCGTTTATTTATCCTTCTCCGGACGCGTGCACATATCTGCAAATATAGACCCCCCCCCCCACACACACACACACACATACGTGACCACGCGGAGTTTCCCGCGAGTCCTCGCGTCCCAATCCGACCGCAAAGCGCATAAAGAAGTATCATATACATTTAATACTTGCGGAAGCCCGAGGGCGACTCATCGGGGATTCCCCGCGCGCGCGAGCTCGCGCCCCAATCAGCGCGCCAACTTGCCGCATAAATACACCGCGCAACTCTCATCCGAGATTCTTTCTATTGCCTACCCACGGCTCCCCCTCCCCGCCGCAGTTCACTCGGGAGACTGCCGCATCCACGCGCTCACACCCACATCACGTGAGGATAAATAGCTCGTAACAGCCACACACACGCGCACGCACACACACGCATATACATCTATTTACACGCCTGTGTGTACGTATATCTATATACATACTCTCAATGATCGACAGAGAGAGAGAAAATGGAAGATATACGAATCGGCCATTGAAAAACGAGGCCGCCCCAGAGCAACGACGATGAGCAGAGACGAAAAATCAGCGATAATATAACGCGCCACGGCTGAATTCGAAAGCAAACAGAGACCTTTTTCTCTCCGATACCGATTTTCCATCGATCTGAACTCGCGTCTACGGAGCTGTTATTGTCCTTCGTCTTTCTCACTACCTCTACCTCTTTATCTGATCTCTCTTTCTCTCTCTCTCTCTCTCTCTCTCTCTATCTGTACAGCTTCGTAATATGCCTTCTCTTGGCAGATTTAAGTCAGCCATGAGAAAACACCTTTTCTCAGTTTAATAAATGTTAACTTATTATATTATATTTCCTGCCAGTTACACTTAATTTTACGTGTGATCTATTAATGTATTTATAAGGATGAATGACTTAAGTGTTGAACCTGAGTAATGAATCTATTGATTTATTTACGTATTTTATTTCATTGACGATAGATTTGCGAATGTACTCCATTATATTTGCATGTTTTGATTTCATTTATACTTCGTTATAACTTAGTTATTATACTATTTTATCGGTTTCTCTACTTTTGAGGCCTACAATGGCTCGATCGCTAGGCCGAAGGACTAGTAACTTGGTGATCCGAGTTCGAATCCCGGTCTCGGCCGATTGGCACAAGCACCGCTGTAATAGTTTACATGTCCCTTGTTTGCAAACACATCGTAGACCTCCGTCGTTGATTAGCACCGATACTTGGAAGCATAAATAGAGCGACGTTAAATAACAAAAAAAAAACATAACACTTTAAACATATAATGTTTATGCTATTCTGTATTCATCATTACAAATAAATACACATCTCTCTCTTTCTCATTTTCAAGAAACTAGTACCTTATCATTCAGTGTTATAAATAATTAACATCTACTTTCAACAATCACATATCCAATACAAATTTGAAGGACAGATTCACTACGGACATCCAAACTTGATTTAGAAAATCTTAACGCATTCACGGACTTTTATCTTTATTCTTTCACAATAGAAGCAGCTCGCCTTTGTCTGCTAATGAACTTACGTATGATCTACGAAGTTTATTAAACAAGTCAAATTTTCTACGTGAATTATTTGAATGATTTTTTCCACAGTCCGCTCCCTTAATTAAATATTAATATTACTAATTGATACTTTATTCGTATTGATTTTTGTCTTCACTTACGTTATGTTTTTTACTTAGTACAAATGTACGTAGTCGTGTTGCGTTCGTATTAATTTACTAAATTATAAAATAAGATTATACAATAATGCAGAGGTTATGTAGGATCCAGAGGCCTTAATTTAAATAAAAAATATCCATTTATCAATCTTATTATTTAATAATGATATTATTGCAGTATGATGACTCTGCATCAATGCGACTCTGACCTCATATTGGCCCTGTTTATAAGAAGCGACTTGTGTCGACGTTGTCGATGAATGCATGTCGATGAACGACTGTCTTTAAACAAAATCTAACGCAATAGTTCTTAAACAATCTATTATCTTGATAGTCTCAATATAGGGTTCAAGTTAGATTTATAATGTGTCCGAATCCGTCTTTCTTTGTAAAATTATTATAAAAAATTAACAAATATTTTCGTCGGTCTTATTATTAGTTTTTTTATTAATAAAATTGTAAAATTATAATAAAATTATTATGAAAATAGATAGTCATATTAATTTTTTGTTCATAATTACACCTACATTCACATGTCTTATTTTTCTATCACATTTTATTTTAATTATCATATTACTTTGTTAAACTTACTGTTTTCTTTGATTACGACTTTAACTTCTTTTCTTTTTGTTTTACTTTGAACCTATTTTATACCGTTTTAATTTTCTCAACTTTCTTAGCTGCAGATTTGTTAACTTTGCATTTATTATCGTAATTACACGGCTCTGCAGGACCTCCAACCCTTAAGCTAAATATAAACAAATTCAAATTCCAGATACCCCTTTATCTCTGTCTTTCTCTCTCTCTCTCTCTCTCTCTCTCTCTCTCTCTCACCCTCCCTCTCCCCAACTCCTTTGATTTTCACATCGTTGACGGATAATACCTTGGTTACTACCGCGGCGTCACCTAGAGATTTCTCTCGGCGGCGTTTTGTTTATACCTCGCCCCCTCGCCCGACCACCGTCCCCCGACGGGGCTCCCCGCTGGGAAAAGGGGGCGAAATTCCCGATTCGCGTGGGCTTTGTGAAAGTTTTACAAGGGGAGCGCGGGAAGGCGGGGGTGCCGGGGAGTACTAGGGTAGGGGGTGGCGGGGGGCGGGCGACGGTTTTAACCGTGGCACTGTGAAATTAATGCGCCGCGCGCGCGCTCGCGCTCGCGCCCGGCACGAGCGACCTGTGACGCGTCGCGTCGCGCAACGGCTGATTCATGCGTCATTTCTGTTATGAATGCTTAAAATCCGAAGGGCCGCGGCGAAAGGCATTCCGGGGCAGAGCGAGCGCGCGGGACATTTTTTCGTTGTCGCGCGTCCCACTGGCGATGTTGAATTTCTCGTCGGGCCGTCGGTACGCAAGGCCCTTTTGTCCTTTTTGCTGTCGTTGTCGTTGTTGTTGTTGTTGTTTTGTTTGTTTTATTATTTTTATTTATTTGGAGCGCGCGGGCTCACGGCCTCTTTATACTACTTTTATTGCATCGATCGCGCGTAGTTTTAGTATTTTTAATAGTTCGAGTTATTTCAATTTGTATTCGAGTTTTATTTCTCTTTCCGCTGCGATTTATGACGTCGTATATATTGTTGAAAATATGCCGAAATTCCGGTGGCTCTCGGTTACGGCCTGTGACTGAAAAATGGAACCCGACTAGGGGCACTGCGACTCTGAAAAAGACGAAGATGAATATAGTTCTTCCACTGTATTTTCAGTTTTGTTAAACGTCCTATACCGATAGAAAAACTAGGATTATGAAGAGGCAGATGAGGTCAAAATGTATCCTCGATACTAATATAATCCCGTCCCGTGTAAGCGCTAAATTTATTATCGTGCCATGTAATTTTAAAAAAATACATAGTGAAAATTGTGAAAAAATATTGATAAAATTTCTTTCAATTTAAGCCACATAATTTTTCTATTTTTATAAAAATATTTGTCTATCTCGACAAATACAAATATTCCTTTTTCCTAAATTAATTAAAAGCGATTAGTTTTTAACATTGACTTATACTTTAGTCATGTAGTACAGCGTAAATTTTATGAAATTCAGTAAATTTATAACGCACGCAGTTGAAATTAATCAAAATTGGATGAAAATTTACGAACACTGAGCAATAATTCATTTCATCAAGGCCAAATTTACAGTCCGATCATATAGCGAAGTGTTAAAAATAATCGCCACATGGTACAGGTAAGGCTTTTGTGCTCTGCATTGGAATCAATCGAAGTCACCTAAATTCAGCGAGATAGAAACCACTGAAACGGAGCGACGAAAAAATTGCCCGCTCTTCGTCGTTCAAGAGTCAACCTGTGTCGCGGCATTCCAACGTGATCCCCGACTCAGACAGATGTAATACAGGTTTGTCGCGGCGTTTGGCATTTTTCGCGCACGCTCGACAGCTCCAAGTATTTCAATAGATATTCCAAACGGAAAATTTCAAACAAACCCTCGAGACATTATATAGTGCAAAGGTGGCATCGTCCAATTTCATATAATAATGCATACACATGTACGTCTATACTTGGCACTGTCGAGTCGCTTGAGGAGGACTCGATAATTAAGCTCGCATACGTTATACGAACGATCGAGGAAGAAAACGGCTCTCGCGCGGGATCGGAGACGAAAAGGTTTTCATCCGTTTCTCTCGCTTCTTCTCCGTCTTTGTCTTTCCCTTCCGAAAAGAATAACTTACTCTCGCGCGGCTTGAGCGTTGGGGGGGGGGGAGGAGAGCTTAACGAGGTCCCTCTCGTCCTTTCGTATAGTCGGGTCGCGCCCGCGCAGCTACCGGGAAGGGAAACGCACGCGCCCGATTGGATATAGTCGCCTCTGTCGATGGGTCGCAGTATGCATATATATATATATAGAGTTTGGAACACCGCACGCTCTCTCGACTTTCTCGATAGATAAGGATACGAAGCGCGACGAGTCCTCGAGCAAGCGCGCTCTTACGGCCCCACTTTTCCTCCTTCCCGATATCGTGATCGTTAAAAATCAGAAAAAGAAGACGAAGAAGAAAAAGAAGAAGAGAAGAAGAAGAAGACGATGAAATAGCGCAAAAAGAGGAGAAAAAGGTTGGCTGTTGAGCTTACGCACGAGGTGAATGTCACCCCACCGGAGAACGTTACCGCACCGGAAGAGAAACGTACTTAACTTATGTAAATAATTTAAATTTGGTTTTGCTGAAAATTTAATAAATTTATATAGCTAATTTTTAAAAAAAAATCATCAATGAATTCATTCTTTAACGAAAATCAATGTTAATTAATAGAAATATTAATTAATCTGGAAGACATTCAACGAAGATCCATCAGGCAAATGTCAGCTATTCTTTTAAAACAACTTAGAAATCAACTATACGTTTTAGAATGACATAATAATAATTTTGTGATTTATAATATTGACTCGATTTCAATATTAACAATAGTAAAATTTAAATTATTGATTATGTTTTTTAAATACAATATCGTGAAGTAAGGCTACTTCTATCCACTGTTCTAATTGGATTTATTTTTAATTTTTATTATATTTTAGTACTATATTACCTACAATTCGCATACTCATGAGCAAGGACAGTCTGACAATTATTCCTATTAGATTATTTTATAAAGATTGCAAGATTAATAAAAATATTTACCAGTTTAGGTAGGTATAAGAATATAATTTGGTTGTTTAAATTTAACAAGCATACAATTAGATTATAATATTATAAATGTGTGTACGTATTAAGTATTCATGTGAATTATAATGTAATATAGCCTTCTATAATTAATTGAAAAAAAAGTTTACGTTATTGTAAGAAACTTAAAAATATTTACATAATTACAATATCTTGACTTTGTAGATAAATTTTAACGAATATTTGAAATATCTACGATAAATTACTTCAATTAAAGGAATGCCAAATCTCAATAACAATTCTACGAACAGACAGTCGTATCAAAAATCACATTTCAGGTTAACAACATTTATATTTGAAGCAATGTAAAAACTTGAAAATGGAAAAATCAGAAAAGAAAGCGTATACCATATTTAATTATTTTAAAATACAGTATTTAGCTGCCAACAGAAAAATTACGTAAAATCATATTTTTTCTTTTCTGTTATTAATTAGATTTACCATCGGATTGAGGCAATTGTTTCTCCGATGGCTCGACTCTTTCCATTCATATGCATTCGATGATTAAGTATAGTAGAATCTGCCTCTCCTTTACATATATATATATATATATATATATATATATATATATATATATATATATGTTCATATTTTCATTGCATCATATAACGCTCTTGCTCCTATGAATCGCGGAAAACGGCATTCTCGGACATGCTTTATTCATATAGTTTACGCCCGGCGCGAGGATGAAACCGAGCTTTCTCGGCAAATTCGCACTGGAGTATCCGCGCACATACTCATATATACCTATATATAGGTCGCGGGATCGTTCGAGAAGCTTTAAGAGAGAGAGAGAGAGAGAGAGAGAGAGACGTCTATGTGCGCAAACTCGCTTACCATTGCTTTATTCATAGAATCAGGACCTTAAAAGCATACGGTATCCCCGAATTTAGAATGTCCGGCGAATGATTTTATTTAATAAATGGGAATCTGTTCGTATTTTTATAATGTATCATCCCTCCCGGCTTAGAACAATTCGAATTTCGGTTTATTTTTCATAGATGAACGTATCTATTTTTTATTACATATTTTAATGGTTTTTTTTTTTAAAGAAATTCAATCCAAGTCAGCAGATTGAGGTATAGGATAGATAATTTTTTAAAAAAATTGCTAATGGCAATTGTAATAACTTAATTTTTATAATTTAATATCTAAATGACTGTAAAGTTTCTAAAGTCTTTATGTTTCTTTAATTTCAACAAATCGTTCAAAATGATAGATTTAATGGTGACAATTATTCAATTTTTCGACTAACAAAAAAATATGAAAATTACTTTTTATACTACTTCTATCTACTAATTTAAAATGAATGCAAAAATCATTATAAAGGGTTCAAATTCTTTTTGATTCTGAAAAGGTCATTAAGAATTATATTTCTGTAGGTTAATTTTTTTCTAAAAAAAAAATGCATTTACAAAAGCCTATTAAAGCTAACCGATGTATTGAGGAAGCTTTTATCCGAAATATTTATGAACATTTTTTATCATAGGTCAACATGTTAATTTTTGAAGAAATTCCAGACCTAATTATGTAGAAAGGGAGTCTTAAATTAATAGAGGGTCGTCGAAATGAGACTTGTAAGCTAACATATCTGCAAAAAAAGGAAAGAAAAAAAATAATCGATGTAATTTAGATATTATACAAAAAACAAACATTTCTTTTCATTAATTATTGACACTCACGCTGGTAAGCGTTAAAAATGCATAATATACATGCAGAATCTAACAGAAAATTATTGATGAAGCATATATTGGATGTGCTACATCGAATTTTATCAATCTGACTTTAGAATTTTTTACTGCATCGACTTAAATTAACAAAATTTGGCTTAGTGCTTACAAAAATGATGAAATTATTACTGCACCAAACCAGTGTAATATATCAATGAATATACTGATTAGGTAGTGTAACTGTCTTTTTAAACATGTAATCGATTTTTCATTAATTCAAATTTGAAAAGTAATAGGTATCCCGAATATCGCATTTCAATGCAATGTTCTTCATTAAATTCGTGTCGGAAATAAGCTGCAAATTCAAGATTAACTCCCTAAGCGTGGGGCATTTTACGATTGTTTCCTCGAAAAGTAAATCTTTTATTCAAAAAACAAATGTCCACAATGTATGCGCGCACACATGATGGAATGCATATTTGAACAATCAGAATCTTGAGGGACCAATTACATCCGCTCAAGCCTCGATTCCCTCAATCTTCCATCGTGCGACGAAACGGGCGCGTCTCGAAAATAGGCGCAATTTTCGTTATACACACGGCGACAACTGTCCTGCTCGCCCCGATGACACGCGCGCCGCTTACAGCGACGCCGGGGCTTCGAGGAGACCGTCGAATATTACACCGGGGGAACTAGTTAAATGTTGTTCGTACATACAGGGTACAGAAGTTTACGCGGGGCTCTGGCTCCGATCCCAACAGTGCATCTCTCCATATACATCCCTCAATTCTCTTCCCCCTCCCCCTTTCTCTCTGTCTCTCTCGCTCACACTCTATCCGTACTACGACTACCGCGAAGCCGAAGGGCCAGGACTAACTTTAAGTGCGTTCTAGTGTAGACGACGTAAATTTTCCATTGATCAGCCTGAGCACATACGTTTACGTGTGGGGCGTGGGTAGGGGAGGCTTTTCTGAAAGCGATGTGGTTAGAGAGAGAGAGAGAGAGAGAGAGAGAGAGAGAGAGAGAGAGATGGATCGTACTTAAAGGACCAATTGTCGCTTCCAAGTTGGTTGCTTTGATTTTAATTAGCGAACATTGAAACGAGGGCGAGAACAACGGGGGAGGGTGTGAGCATCGGCGCTGCATTATATAGTCAGCGCATCGTAAAGGCTAGGAACTGTTTCATTAGACCTGCGGTAGTGAGAAGTTTGGTATGGCACCGAGGGAGATGTGGAAGCGAGAGAGAGAGAGAGAGAGAGAGAGAGAGAGAGAGAGAGAGACCAACGAACACGATAGCGGCAACTGCAAAAGAGGGACGTCAACATAAAATGCTCAAATTAGTCAAGATCCTTCGGACCAAACTCGAATGATATCAATTCTTTCTCGTATTGAATATATATCTTTATGTATGTATGTATATATATATATAGACTTAGTCTGTACGTCTCTTCCGTCTAGACGAACCCGCGCGCTCTGTATAATTTGGCAGGCGATGGACGAGGGTCCCTTGCAGTCGCGGCCACTTCAACCGGAATCCATGGTATAAGGACTATAATGGTTTTCAGGGATTATCGTTATCTTAGCGCAAATAATTATGTCCGTATCGTGCGTCAGTGATATAATTATATATATTAACTATATCGTTGAATTTCTCGAGAGATTCATTCCGAGGATTTGTCGGGAAGTTGCAACTCTGGCAGGTTCGTTTGAATGTATTTTAAGACACTCGAATAAAGTCCCAGAGAGTGTGTGTGTTGTGTGTACATGAATGACGTACAGTTCCCCGCATGCAGGATAACCATTGGATTTAATCTATCGTGCTGCCCTGGAGCGAATGGCTTATTTTAATCCTTCCTGCTAGATACCTCGTCATATTTTAGATGATTTTAATCCCGTATAACTCTCGCCCGTATTTCTCATTAAAACATTACCCTTTAATTCGGCATATTTCTCGATGCGTTCATAATGGACAGATTTGATCGTAGATCTTTATACGTATCCATAACAAAAGCTAGAATTCGAGCAAACGATCGGAAATGCATAGAAGTGACGTATTTATACGCTAATTATATGCACGCATATTTACATGAAATTAGAAATTACCTAGCGAGCGTTTGGATCGATAGCATTGGAAATTTCGTAATGATCAATTCGTGTCTTCATATCTACAGTTGCAAAAGCATTTAAAATTATTACTGAGGAACTTCTTCCTATATCTGAAATGTCGGCAATAAATGATCTCGCCCGAACACGTAGCACCGCGCATATTCGACATTGACATTGTGCGGGACGACGAAGTTTCGCGTGCGTGCTGCGGAAGCGCCTCGAGTATTGCGAGTCGACGGGCCACACTCGATTGACACCTTTGTTCGCGGGAAAATTTTTGAAAAACAAATGGTTGAAAGTATAAAACAGGATTGCTCGCTCTGCGCATCCAGCCGGCTGTAAGTGAATCGGCGCACCTATGCATCTATATCGGGTCTCTCAGTAGTCGATCGGCAAAATACGGTCTGAGACGTATTCTTATCCTCATAGCCCTGCCATGGAATGACCGATAAATAAAAGATTCCTCCTCCCCGCCCCCCTACCCATTTTGTTCGACGGGCTAATTGGTCACACCGAAGCGCGGGCATATGCGAGCTCAATATATCACATGGGACAGAGACAATGCTCAAAGTGCAGCTCGTCGCCACTCCCCCCTCCCCTCTGCGACGACTTAATGTAATTAACGACGCGCGCGTCCTTCTCCCGCCGTGTGTACGCCCGCCGCCAGCACCAGCGCCCCCCACCCCCCCGCGCCCTCGGTCTATATGCTTATATAATAGGAATATTTGCGCTCGGGGCCCGCGCCCGTATTTCCTGCGCTCTCCACGGATGTCGAGGTAACGACGAAACCATAGCTTGCGCCCATATAGATCTCCCGTAAAATAAATCACGGCGGCCGCGTCCCGACAAAATCAATAACGCGTAATAATGGCCATCTGGGCGGAGTAATCACAGGCGTCGGTGTCGTCGTATTTCGCGTTTGTAACTCATCATTGGACTTTCGACCGCGCCGGCTTCCACCGCGATTTCGGATTTACAGCCCGAAGGCTAATACGTTATTAGCGCCCGCGGGGATATTTCCATGTATGTGTGGGTATGAGTGTGTGTGTTTCTGTACAAGCGCGCGCGCATGCTCGAGGAAGTAGGCAAATAATGCGCCAAGGATTCGAATGAATTTAATTAAAGCAAAGAGATTCGAAGGTATTCGTTAATGTATAGATGGAGGATTTCGAGGAATGAGGAGAGAATCGACAGAGCGAGTGGGTAAAGATGATGGGTAAAAAATTTAGAGAGCCCTATATATATATATATATTGCTTCAAGGTTTGTTTGTACGCTCGAGTGTGCACGGGCGCTGCGCAAAGTTTGAAAGAGAGAAAATTGCGTTGGCTGCTTGGAATGGCGAATGAAGGGGTCAGTGAGTTTTTCCCATTATTTCCAAGATTAATTCCTGATCCTTTTTTTTTTCTATTTTTTTTTTTTGTGTACTTCAGAATCTGAAGATATATGATGCTGGGAGGATGAGCGTAAACTGAATTTCTTATTTAAAAAAAAAAGACACCGAAGTCGTATATTTGCAAATGCGATGCATCGTAGTGCTCAATGAAAATACTTCCTAGCTAAAAAGTTTTTTGAACAAATACTATGATAAGATCTGCGTACTAAATTTTTATTCGAAGCTTCAAGCGCTTATTCAGGCTTAATCAATCCTCGAAACTAGCATTGGTATAAAGAGAGGTAGGAATATCAGATATGTAAGAAATCATTAATTATTTATTACATTAATTAATTAAATATTAATATTGGCACTTATAACCAAGTATTCTAAGGATCTTGGTCTTGATTAAATTTTTGTAATTCTATCCAAATGCCAGCTAAATCGGAAATCCAGATTCTGGACATATATTAGATTCATCGAGAGCTTCTGCGGATACAAATGCATTCGACTTGTAGGTAGCTTTCAGTAACATGTGAACTAAAATAGGGACGATAGCATGAGATATTTTGGCGACGATCACCTTGCGCCAGTTTCGTTCGATAAAGAATTTTCTGAAATTCAAGCATCGTAATGCCAATGGTCCGATGCTATTCAAAAAAAGAATTGATCAAAACTCTGCTGCATGGAAACCAATGGATGAGAAATAGCTGAATAATTGAGGTACATAACGATTTAAGATAATAAAATCACTCTGATCTACTTTTTCATAATTCTTTATACTTTTACTAGATTATTGCAACGGTCTTGAAAAATTCTAGATCCTCTGAGTGTTTTTAACATTCTTTTCAAAAATGTTTTCCCAATTTTCTATATTTATATCAATATTACTGTACAAATACCGTAACAATATCAACACCACGTCAGGTCAGACAATCGCAAGTACCATAAAGGACTAAGATAATTTCTTTGATAATTCACAATATTCTTACAATATCAATACAAGATTTTGCTTAATTTCGTATTGCCTTGATTATGTCCAAATGCTAATCTTATTAAATTTTGTCGTCAGGAATTCGAGCGGAAATCCCTGTGATTTTGCTGTATTTTGATTGCGCTTCTATGCCATTAGATTCACTAGTATAGGAATCCGGGCAAGAATCTCTGTGATGTCCTAGTTTAGAGATTGCTTTATATTAAATTAGTATCCGTCTATACAGATTTCCGTGCAATCGTAAATCTCTTGTAGCATCTATTACTACAAATATGTCCAAGAAGGTACACGTATTTGAATTACCTAAAAATAATAACATAGATTTTTCTTAGCATTTTTAAAACTAGCGGCATGGCATCTCTATGTTGACATCGGAGACATTCTCGTTTGTCCATCATAAACAGTTCTTTAGAATATCTTTCATGATCTATGCCTATACCTCATCGTAATCTTTAATTATCATGTTCAAACATCAGCGCCTCGTCGTACGAAAAGCAAATCTCGAGAAAAGAAAATCTGACCCCGATTATTTCCGTCCACCTACAGGAATCGAAGTAATTATGCAAGTCCGTATGATAACAAGTGCGCAGACAATAGTACCGAAGAACTCGATCAAGTTTTTGACTTTTTCTTTTATTCTTCCCTCTGCGTATACGCAATTCGTTCCCGACGTCTGCCGCCGACGCCGCCCTGTCCAATCCCTTCCTCGGACACAGACACATACGCGCGCGCGCGCGCGCGCTTACGCCGCCGGCGACGTCGCGCGAAGTCAGAGAGGCAGATAAAGGTGGACGGGGACAGAGCGCGAGTGAAACGCTATATACGCGGCTGCACCGCCGGTACGGCGCTTTGCCTGAGTACGGGTGCCCCACCCTTCCACACTCGCTCACCCTCACTCCCCATCTCTCTTTCTTTATCACTCTCTCTCTCTCTCTCTCTCTGTCTCTCTCCTTTTCCTTCAGGATAAGCGCGTGTCGGAGAGGATTAGAGGGAAGCAGGAGCGAAGCGCACGGTCCGGAAAAGCCGGCCACTGTCCGAGCTCCTGATGGCTCTTTCTCCTTGGTCCCTCTGTCCGTCTATCTATATCACTCTCTCTCTCTCCGACTCTCCCGCTTTCGCTCTTTCGTTACGCCAGAGCCGTGGGACGTGTGTCTCCGAGCTCAAAAGCTCCGTGAATTGCGAGAGGAATATATAGATAGAGAACGAAGCCCGGAGACGAAGAAAGGGCGGGAGTGCGGGAGTCGCGAACCTTTTCCCGAAAGTCAAAGTCACGAGGGCTGGCGGAGGGCGGGAAAATGAGAGAAGGAGGGAACAGTGGAAGGGGGAAGGGAGGGGGGTGTCTTCAAAGTGTCGTGATTACGCGCGGGCAGCGCGGTGCTTTCGGTGCCCCGCGCGTATATCTATAGGTATTCGTATATGTATATACGCGTGTACCGCCGTAGACGCAAAGGACTTAAGCCAAAAGTCGAGACGACAGTTTAATCTATATAGATATTGTATGTGCGCCTCGTAGGTACGAAGAGCGAAAGTTTGCTTGGATAAGACGGTGCTTGGACGACTGAGCTCGTACGAGGGATTGCTCGCCGGGAATTTTTGTAGGAAAGCGTTATTTCGATATTTCACTTTAGCTATTTCTCTATCTCTCTCTCACTCTCTCCGTCCCTCTGTCCGCAGAGATTTAATTTATTTTCATTACGATTACTAAAAATATGTTAAGAACTTTCTCGTAATTATCAATCGTTCTTTCATGTCTTCCCTTTAAGCATCTTTCGATTAATTTTCATTAATACCGTTAATCAATATTTTTGGTAGATTTCTGCTAATATAATTCTATACGACGAAACCAGGAGGCTATATTTCGAGCATCTTCAGAAGTATCAGAAAAATTTAGATAAGAATTTAATAAAATCGTAATTTATCGAAATTTTCGATACAATCCTGTGGCACAAGTCAAACACATAACGTGTACAAAGATATCGGCGATTCGGCCATCAATACGAAATAACGCAATCGCCAACTGCCAATGTCATCGTGTACCTTCGTCGCGCTTATCGTGCCTTCTTCCGATTCACAGAGACTTTGCCGTTTCGAAGGAAGAGAGAAGAAAGGAAACTCTTCAACGATAACGAGAGAGCGTGACGTCGTGCGCGTTATAAGAATCATGCGCGAAACGAAGAGTTCGCATTTAAACGTCAATTCGCCGAGATCGTTTCATCTTCCCTCCTGAATATGCATTGTTTATCAATCGCGCGGACGTTCGCTTCGGCTTCTATCGCGGGCCGGCACTGTGATAATAAATAAAGTGTGTCGCGTAGATTACGATACGTTCGTAAAATGCGCGCGCGCGCGCGCGCGTACAATTGGATTTGAGGCCAGTGCGTCGATATGAATATATATTTAATACGTTCGGCGCGGGCTCGATTCTTTCCAAAAATCCATTTCGCTCTATTTACGAACGATTCTGAATTCGCCCCGTTATCCCGCCGACCGCGTATGGATTTATAGATATTGATAACGAAGCGGCGCGCCAGCGTATACAAAATTATCGACGCGACATCGTCTGAAAACGATTCCAAGTCCACAGAATCGTGTCGATTCCCCTGCTCGTGCTTCGTAAGCCAATGAATGTAGTGTAATTTTACGAATCGCTCCCAATCGACTCGACAATCGACAGAATTAGCAATTGAGAAGAAAAGGAAACCCTTTCTCAAACGCATAAATTTTTTGGTCTTCCGTTGTTGGATAACTACGGTCGCGACGCAGCAATACGTTATGGTCTAGCTGTCATTTAATAGATCGATTTGGCACTGGCAGCCGACCGCTTTGAGGATCCTCTATGATAAATTATCGGATATCCGTCACCCTGCCGAATATTTTTCTCATAGAAATAAATCTCCCTCGGCCCGTATATTAATCAAGGCTCCGTTCGAATATGCACAAATGCATCCAGAATAATTTGCATGGATATTACTAATAAATGAAATACCTTTAATTACACATCAAATGGAAAAAATAATACTTATCGATTAAAACGATTCATTGTGTCGAATTTCGATGCGACATTTCCTCGACTCTACCTGAACGTTGCAGAGTTGCAATAAAAAAAGAACATAATACAATTGTGTAGGAATAAATTTTTAATGCGCATCGTGCGGCGTCTCTAGAAATGACTGAATTAATATCGATTTACGAATAATATCTTTAGTTATCCTGAACGACAGTGACGGTATAATATGAGACATTCAGTTCTCCTTGTACCATTTTATCGACGTTTAGAGCTTATCTCTCTCTCTCTTTCATTCTTCTTCTTCTTCTTCTTCTTCTTTTTCGCTTTCTTTGTTTGGTGGCCTGCTATATGAAACCAATGCCCTAGCTTCATTTCGTTATGATCCGATATAAATTGAAATATCTCCGTAATATTGTAGAATTTAATTTAATACTTTCTTTGGATTTAGATAGATTTAGACTATATTCTTTAGGTCGAATTTGTGGACGACAGACAACTCGAGGCAGAAGTCAGAAAGATTTAAACATTGTACAGATAACCATCATTTGCTGAGGCTTCCCGAGCAGGCCACACACCGTTACTCCCTTGGCACAAAAAAGCATATAAATATAGGTGCTCTGAGGGACTCTCACTTTCTCTTTCTTCCTCCCTCCCTTTTTTTTTGTATTGCTCATCCACGATAAGGGAATGACGTTTCTGACAGCATCCGTAAAAATTTTAAACGACTCCCATTATTTAAGGGTCTAGTGTATAAAAAAATATCGTTTTGTTAATGTCGTAACGCAACGTTAGGATCTATTCTACACTGTTTGGAACATTTCAATTTCTTGGCTCTATTATTATTGTAATTAGTTCTTTTCATTCACATTTAATTACTGGAAAGTAGTTTTATGATTTTCTATAATCGATATAAGTTGAGTGTCATTATAATACTATTTTGATATTTCTTATATACAAGTATTTAGCATAATTATTACAGATGATGAATTTTCTTATTATTGTAGGTATCCAGTGAATCAGAAGTCTTACTAGAAGTCCTTGCCCTAAAGAAGGTTTCTCTCTCTTTCTCTCTCACTCTCTCGAAATATATATATATATATTATATATATATATATATATATATATATATCAATTTTATTGTGCGCATTTAATTATGAAATAATGCATGAACTACTGTAGACTTTGAGTCGTTAGTTGATCAAAAAATCTATATATCTACGTTTATGTATCTTTATCTCTCTCTCTGTCTCTCTCTCTCTCTCTCTCTCTCTCTCTCTCTCTCTCTCTCTCTCTCTCTCTCTCTCTCTCTCTCTCTCTCTCTCTCTCTCTCTCTCTCTCTCTCTCTCTCTCTCTCTCTCTCTCTCTCTCTCTCTCTCTCTCTCTCTCTCTCTCTCTCTCTCTCTCTCTCTCTCTCTCTCTCTCTCTCTCTCTCTCTGCCCCCCCTCTCTCTCTCTCTCTCTGTTTATTTTTATTCTTTTAGTCCATTTTTTGTTGATTTTAGTTTTTCAAAAAAAAAGGATCAATCAGCGACCATTCACATTTACCCAAATACGAATAATGAATAATCGCTACATAAAATCTAATCTATAAACCTGTAGGGAGCGTTCGAACATAACGTTTCTAGTTTTTGATCGCTTGCGAAAATCTGTACATGAACCGAAAGTAACAAACAAAAAAAGCGAAATTGAGCATGAGTTGGACAGGAAACTAAGAAAATAATAAGTATATAATATGTACAAGCAAATTGAAACAGTTCACTGAATAAAGATCGCTGTATATACATAATAACAAACATGTATATATATATATATATATATATATATATATATATATATACATATACGGACTAATAATTATAATTTTTGTTCCGCGCGTTAGCATATTATTGCAGTGGCAAGCAACTTCTCTCTTATCACCAGTATAACATAATATATAGTGTACAAACGAAGGAAAACTACACCGACGACAAACATTCATACATAGATACATTCATACACACACACACGCGCGCGCGCGCACACACACACATATGTATATATATATATATATATATATATATATATATATATATATGGCAAGTCACAGTTGCACCGCGATAACATGAAAAGCCGAGACGTCAGAGAGCCGCGCGACATCCAGTCGAGCTACGCGTGCTGGTGGGTGGGTGGCGCTCGAGGGAGGGGGAGTCCGAGAGTCAGGCTGGAGAGGAAGGCATGATTAATCGGCCGCGACGCGTCCCTCGCGATGTTTCCGCGGGGCAGAGAAGAGACGCTGCTGCTGCTGCTGCTGCTATGCGGGGACCATTGCTCTCCGGTATATAATTGACAAGGCGGGAGAGACGAAGCGGTCCAGCAATGGTGCGCTCTGGATATATATATATATATATATATATATATATATATATATATATCAGTCTCCGGTCGCACTCCGTTGGGCTTTTATGCAGGTATGCGGGGGAGTTTTGGCGCTGAGGGGGAGGGGGAGGCGGTCGTCGTTCACCGGGCGGCGCGGTTATATGGCGCCGACCCCCTTCCCAACGTCGTGTCGCACTAATTTTGCGCGAGCGGAATTCACGAGCACGCGGAGCGTGTATAGAGCAGAGAGAGAGAGAGAGAGAGAGGGAGGGAGAGAGAGAGAGAGAGAGAGAGGGAGGGAGAGAGAGAGCGAAAGGGGGGGAGGGTCTGAGAGACTCTTGCCGAATAGCTCGCGTGTGAGCGAAGTGCTCGTAAAATCCATCCTGGCCTGATGGATAGCCCGAGTCAGATCTAAGATGTGGGCAAATTTATTGGTATTTCTCAACTGACCCGCGCTCTCTCTCTCTCTCTCTCTCTCTCTCTCTCTCTCTCTCTCTCTCTGTCTCTCTCTCTTGTGGCTTTGTTAATTGGGCTCTCGGACAGAGGTGGATGGGACTCTCAGTGAGAAAGTGAGAAGGGAGGTGAGAGGAATTTGGCGTTAGTTATGCGACGCCATCGAGGATGAGCTATTAATCGCGAGAGCGCATACGGAGTTAATCTTAAAGTGGAATAGTACCAATTTACGGCCAGTTTTTATGGATTATTTGGTCACTTGGGTCATCCTAGATGATTAAATGACTAAGAAAGAAATATATTTTAATGACTTAAATGATTGAAATATCAAGAATAAGATTGATATTCGTCGTTTATTTTATTGGATTAACATTTCTGAAGTACATTATCCTTCACCATAGCGACACTCGCTATCTAAGCGGTGACAAAGACTTATTATGCAGGCGTATGCATTTCTCTTATAATTTGGATGATGATGTGGGTGTACAGTCACATTTGTTTCTCAAAATATCATACGAAAGTTACATGGCGAGAGAATGCCTATCTGATACTGGCGTTCAATCTATTAAAAATCACTTTTATCTTCGCCTAGAAAATGGTTAAAAGATCAAAATCCAACTTTAAGTGGAGTGATTCCTTTTTTAATCCGATAATAAAGAGGGTGCAAAATATCACAAGTCTGCCAAGTAATATATTCATCTTTTCTTTTAGAATCAAAGGCTAAATTCGAAAGCATCTTGATAAAATTTCAGTACGACCGCTGCGAATTATGGAAATCACCAGTTCCTGTTAAAATTTTCAAAAAGATTTCATTCTTTCCGTACGAAAATAATATTAGCAGTTAAACTTATGTTTGTTATAATAGTGTAACTTACACATCTTATTATCTAATTTATGCCGTTGTGAATTAGAAATACATAAATACGTCGAACTAGCAAAATGCAAAAAATATCGACGACAATCACTTTAAAATGCTCTCTATACTGCATAACCTTGAATAAATCGGAAAACATGCGTTTTTCATAGACCGTTCATTTAAGACAGAACTAATTTTTGACTCGTACCTACAGCAAATGTATCAGGCTATTTTTTCCAAACATTAATCCATATATTTATATATCCGTTACATATATACGCACGACCTAAGATAAGAAACCTCCATTCAATCTAATTTTTTTTTTTCGTCATGAAAAAACCTAACTGAAATTTACGCCCGACAAAATCTGAAATAAACGCACCACGAGCTTGCAAATTGCCAACCCAGCCATGCGTGGGCGCGCACACGCCTCCCTTTAATCCCTCGGAAATTAACTGTCAACATTCATATACATACATACATACATACATACGAATATAAACGCACACGCACGGAACGCGCGCGCGAGCTTTTCTTCCCGATGCGGCGAGGAGCCACGTAAACGACTCGCGTATACGTGGTACATATATATATATATATATATATATATATATATATATATATATATATATATATATATATATATATATATATATATATGTACACTCCGGCCTGCGAAGAGCGCTCGGCGCGCACTACCGGGGACAACTTCGCGCTTGGAGTAACCGCGCGGTGCGCGCAAGCGGGCGGCGGAGGGCGGAGGACCGCTCGACTCCGGCTCCTCCGCGCGGGTCTCTCCTCAGCCCTTCCAGCTCCTCGACCCGCCAGGGAAGGTTAGTTGGTCCTTCTCACCCCCCCCAGCCCCTCTCACGCCACGCGTAGAGTACTTTGCGAGGGTGCTTTGACCGCGTGACACCGTTAAAACTGGAATGTATGACGAAGTCGCTTTTGATGCATTGGCTCTGTTAGTACATAATATGTATGTGTATATATATATGTGTGTATATATATATGTGTGTGTGTGTGTGTGTGTGTGTGCATATTAAGGAGTCCACGGCGGTTTTACGAGGCGTATTGCGTTAAATTACACTCGAGGCCCTTTGCCAGGGCTCGCCGACATATAAGGTCGATTTAGAAGCTGCTGACGTTTGCGAGCTCGAATTTGTACGCGTTGATTAAATTTCGTATATATAAACGCACATATATATATATATATATATATATATATATATATATTATTTATATAGAACTTCGTAAAGCATGCCAAACAAATAAAAAATTCTAGAAACTCACCGTAGTCCCAAAATTCTAACTTTAACGTTAATTCTTCTATTATCATGAATAGTTTGGAGCTGCGCGTTGTAAGAGAAAAAATTTAACTCAAAATATGATCTTTCAGCTTACGTATACATTAAGTCATTAGATTTAAAGTCTCGCGCAGCGTGGCATTCAATTAAAATTTAACTGAACTCAATTATGTACGATACGATTAAATTAAACGGGAAAACTTAATCCCGACCAAATAATTACGAACAGAATTTTGTCTGCGTAATAACGCGCGTAAATGCGTATCATTGCACGTATTTTAACTATCCTACGTTCCCGTGCGAAGAAAAATTCCCCACTGTGTTACTCGAAAAATTATATTGTCGAGAACTTCGTTACTTATGTACTGGCCGTTTTCATAATTAATTGCACAGGTAGCGTAAAAACGAGTGCTTCTCGAATTTCTTCCGGGTGCCATGAAGGTAAGCGCGAGTCGCCTATCATCCGCGGATAAATCATTTAATGAGCGAGCTTTCGCGATATAAGTAGATGCGCGAAATGCAGTAAAAAGTCGCAGTCCCTATCCCAATTACTTTTTCATCCCATTACTCAAAGAGATTTTTCATTAATAACGTATCGTTTTTCCCTACTTTGACATTCGTTTCATCTTTCTGCTTATATATAATTACAAGCGAAAATTTAATTTTTATTTTTATGCATCGCATACGAATATTCACAAATGTTCATTGAAATACGGCGCACTTCTGCTTTCGAAGTTTTTCTTAAACTGTTTATAATAAAAATTTCGACAACAATATGATCCGTTATTCAAGACAAATTTTGTTAGATAATCAGAATTGAAAACCTATTTAGTGTATTATATTTGAACGGTGGTCGTTCGTTCTAATTTAATAATCGAATTTGACAATGCATGAATTTAATTTTTACAGCTCGTTACTGTTTATTCGTCAGCGATGTAACAGAGCCATCATACGGAAGCTTAAGAAATTGACCTTCAACGCATGTAATACCCAAGTGAATTAACGAAAGAATACAGCAACAGCTATATGATTTCAATAGCCCAAACATATATATGTAAAGGAATCACTCGATCCCCCAGTGGAAACTTTCCTCCGGGCCTTTCTCTCCGGCTAAATACAACTTCGAAGCGAAACCTGTACGAACGAGCGAGGGCCGCCCCGCGTTCGGCTAACCGACAAATCCGGCCGTACACCGCTCGCCCTGCCGCCACCCCCCCCCCCGCCGCCCCTCTCGCCGTCGCCGCAAAGTTACCGTCAAATCCCCGGGCGACCGGGAGAGTAGGCGGTGGGGAAGGGAAGGAGAAAAAAGCCGAAGGAGTGGAGGGACGCGAAAAACCGAGCGGGGCGAGAACGGGCTCCGTCTCTCGCCGTCGGTCCTCCTCCCCCCGGCCCGCACTCGGCGCGCGCGCGGCACCCGGGTACCCAGCGGATACGAGACTCGGAGAAAAGTAAATCGGAAAAGTAATTAGGAGATGGGGGTGTGGGGAGGAGGACGGGGGCGGGGGAGAAGGTCAGAGCCCGGTGTTGGGATCCCGTACCGGGATAATTTCCCCCAGGTGCGAAGCCGCGGGCGCGAGACCTCGAAATATATACGCTCGGTACGCACACACAGACGCACGCATAAATGTGTGTATATATATATATATATATATATATATATATATATATATATAATGTGCAGCGCACGCGTGATGTCGATGCGCTCCGTGAGAGAAGGAGCGAGGGTGAAGGGAAGGGGGGAGGTGGTGGCGGCCGCAAACCCACGGGGGATCTCAACGAATGGCCCGTCCGGGAGACACCTCGGGACCGCTTAGACAGAGATAGCGACAGAAAGGTAGGGGTAGAGAGAGAGAGAGAGAGAGAGAGAGAGAGAGAGAGAGCAAGAAAGAGTGATAAAGAGGGATTGGGGAGACGAACGCGTACGGACTCCTCTTTTACGGCGAGCTTTGCGCGTCTGTTATATGTGTTGGCGCGTGTGTGTATATATACAAGTGTCCCTCCCCCACCCATTTTACAGCCGGCTGCCTTTTACGCGATATAGTCAGAGAACAAGAGCATGGCGCAGAACTATGTCGAGTCTTCTTCTTTGAACTCTTGTACACTAATAATAACAATAATAATAATAATCACAATTATTATCGTTATTGATTATTATTATCATTGTTATGGTTTTTGCTGTTGTTTTTATTAGTACCTGGTAGTGTTATTATTAATTATGAAGCCAGCAAGTGACTTACCTACGTGAAACAAATGCACAAGAGATTTTCATCAATTTAAAGCTTAATTCATATTCTTTGTAAATTATTCACAAAAAAATTTTCATTTCTTTACTTTATGGGATTTATTTTCATCCAATCTCAGTTAGTTTTAATAAATATCATTGACCTTGTCGTTGTCGTTATTATTGTTGATGTTATTATCATTACTCCGGGTCTGCGAAAGTGTCCTTGAATAAAGAGAGCCACAGCTTAATTTTATAATGCAACGCGCGCGCAGTCCAGTTTCCCGCGGGGAGATGCGAGCACGGCTCTTTGTTTCAATTTTTCGGCTCTCGGGGCTCTCTCTCTCTCTCTCTCTCTCTCTCTCTCTCTCTCTCTCTCCTCTCTCTCCCTCTCTTCCTCCCCCCTTCGCCTCGCGGTCAATTTCGCGCTCTCGCCAAGAGAGCGGCTTTCACGCGGATATTAGGCCCGTTAGACCGTTAATTGAATTAGGAACACGAACGTCGGACGAACGCAACGGCCTTTCGTTATGTATGTAAAATAAAACATATATTGTTTCGAGCGACCCTGGCTCTTTCGGCGGCGCGTCCCCCGATCGCCGCAGGCGGATCTCCCTGTCCGGGTGGCTCGGCGGTCAAATGTCAAAACCCGCGCGAGTCGCCCGTCCTGAACCGGCCGATTCTCGCACGATTACGTGAGACGCGTCCGACCGGATGGTTGGCGTTGCGATCGGCGATCGTCGTTGAAATTCGCGCTGTCAACGCCGGTCGGCTAACGCGGGCACGTTCGTGCCAACGATCCGTCGGGGCCCGATCGCGCGGAATCATCGATAGAATTCGATCCTCGTCAGATCGAAGATTACATCCTTGTATATATCAACGGTTGCCGATGAAAGCTAAAGGAAAATTACGTCGCGCTAAACTGTGAAAAAAGCGCTTACTTATGGTAATCATGCAGTTACACGAATTGATTTTAGCGTAATTAATTGTACCTGTCTATTCGTTATTCTAGCTGTCCGTCACGACGCTATAAAAGGTTCTATTTCAATATATAATTCATCTCCATGAGAAATAATCTGAGAATAATTTTTAAGACATGTATGACATTAATATCTTTTTTCGTTTGTAACTTCACATTTAATCATAGTTTAGTAAATAAAATCCAAGATAATAATGGATAATTTCAATCAGTTACGCTATATATGTCATTCGGTGAAAGTTTACTAATTTAACGTCTGTGTATATACTAATGGAGAAACAATATGCTGTAAGATTATCTTTTAAAGTATATCATGGAGATGGGCAATTGAGAAAATTACAGACTATTAATTTTATTATCGTCTAAGTAACGATACCAACACACTGATGTTTGTTGCTTTTTTGTTTCTACATCATTCGATTAATTCCATGACAAAGTTCTCCAATAAACAATACGTTTCCGCGTTACGATTATGAATAATAATTTAAAAGGTCCCCTCCCTCCATCCAAATAATGGCCAACGAGCGTACATCATGTTTATTCAGATAGTATGTGTGATACGATTGCGGCAGAATAATTCCCGATCCGGCCAGATCCGCATTTCGTGGCCAGTTCCGCACTCGTTCGATAGCTTTAAATTAGAGTTTATAAACCCTCCAGGCCAGCTTCTACCCTTTACCGCTCTCTCCCTCTCTCTCTGTCCCTCTGCCTGTCTCTCGCTAACCCTCTGCCTGAACAATAGACTGTTACTTAACCGTTCGCGAAGCACTGCGCTGAACGATTGTTATACGAAATCGCCGCTCTATATTACATAACGAGCGAACGCACCGCTCGGCCCGCTCGCAATCGCGAAAATCCGAGGGGCTGGAAAGTTACTTCTATAAAGATATATATATTATATATATACACACACCTGAATACGACCACTGGCGGCGCTTGCAAAACTGCAGTTTGTGGATCTTTCCCATTCCCCCAGTCCTCTCTCTCTCGCACACATACTCTCTCTTCTCTCTCTCTCTCTCTCTCTCTCTCTCTATCTCGCTCCCTCTCGCTGTATCGCGATTAGCTCAATTGCCCCCGAAATGCGAGCCGCGCGCGTATTAAATCCGCGGTACTTCTCGCTAGTATATATATAGTGCGCGAGCTATTTGGGGGGAGGGGATTGCCGACTCGCGTCCGCGCGGACTGAATTATAAATACGTTCAATTAACCTAATTGCCGCAGAAATTCCAATTGCTCGCTTCGGCTGTCGTACCAACCTCGCCCTCGCCAACGACCCTTCCCCCCCCCTCCCCGTCCGCCCTCGTCACTGCGCGGTAGCCACGGTGGCGAATGCAGCGCAGCCAGTGGAGGTATAAACCATGCATCTGTATATAGACCTATGTGTAAACCGCGAAAGCGCGCCGCGCCTAATCCCCCGTTACACGTCGTCGGTCCGTATTTTTGTAAACCGCGCGCTCGTCTTGATGGCGCGCACCGCCTTCTTCGGTCAAGCGCCGCAAAATAAAGCTCTCGTACGTGCCTGGGGCTCTCGGGCAGCCGAGCTACACGCGTTGTGGTGCGGGGAGGGGGTGCCCGGCGTATGAGAATTCGACATATGTTGAGATAGATGGCGCCGAAAACGATAACTTCGCGAAAGTATTAGCAGTGGGTTTGCGAAGGAGCCTCCCCTCATCTGTTTTCAACTAATATTCTCATGTTCCTTGGGAATAATTTGGAGATGAGCTGTTTAAAGGGATGCGATAATCTCTTTCCAACGAATAGTCGAAGGGATTTGGAAATGATTCGTAAAAGCTTTTTGTAAAAGTAATAATAATTCTAATTAGTAATCTCTAAGAATTGCGGTATTCCTTCAGAATTCTGTACTTCTCTTTTTAAGATTTCAACGTAAACAGCGTTTGCGTACAGCGCAAGCACTCGTTCAGAAACTTTTCGAAATCATACGAGAGTCCTTCAAAAAGATGCTGAAAAGATTTTGTAATGAAAAATAAAAAAGGCAAATTCTTTCAAGTTTCAGATTGTAAAGGAATCTCGTATCCTTCAAAAACTATTAAAATTACTTCCGCTTGAGAAAAACGAAGAATCCTTCTAAAAAGCTTTTTGGAAAGAATTTTGTAAGAATATCAGAATTCTTACAGAAATTTGGCTAACACTGTTCTTACACAATTCTTCAGCTTTGATCTTGCTACAAGGATACGAGAATCTCTTTATCAAAGGGAAACATGAATTTTATTAAATATTAATTTAGAAGGGTCCAACGACCTATTTCATTGCACAATCCTTGCAAGATTCTTCTAGGAAACGATTCTCGGATGCTTTCAGAAGGATTCATTCAAAACGAACCAGAAAAAATTCTTTCTTAAAATCCTATCGAAATCCTTTAAAACTCCTTACATGCCCTGTGAATTTTGTTTTTCGAGTTGTCGTACAATAATAAAATCAGGATATTTAATCACTTAACAAATTTTCACGCGTTGCTTAAAGGGTAGAGAGAAAAATCTTCTGGAATTTTGTCCGTAACAAATTAAAATCGGAAAAGACGTATTTTTTTTGTTGAAAAATCTGATTTTTATAAAGTATAAGAAAAATTGAAATTCTGAGGTAGAGGAAGAACGCGTCAATGTACTATAGAACTGCTGTCAGTGCAATTACATAATTTTAGATTAAATATAAATTTGAGATTCATTTCTGTATATGTTTTTAAACGTACAAAAACAATTTGTCACAGGTAAATGTTCGGCGTGAAATTTTCAGAACGTAAAATATCACCTACAGTGTTTTATTTTAATTACATTATTATTTACACTAACTTTATTTCTGCCATGTTGAATCTGTCGTCATTCTTAAGAAACTCAGCCAGCCATTAATACATCAATTTTTGGTAAATTTTCTTGAATCAGCAGTTACAAAGGCCGTTTCCGCCATATTTATAAACAAAATTAATCTTTCGAAGTAAATATCGCTGACTCGTATACGCCTGTATATGCTTTTATTAAGTGGATCGACAGATGACATGACGGTGTACGTCACGTTACGATTTGCCAATCACGGAGCGGTTTTCAGACACGACGATATTTGATTTTCTAATAATTATTTGTAATTATATACTAAACTATTTGTAATTATATTCTAATAATTATTTGTAATTATATACATAATAAATTGAATTGAAAGTGCTTAAATTTTGTTATTAAAAAAATACAACCCGTAATTAAAACATTTTTTTAAAAAATACCCCAATTTTTTGGTATTAGAGTTAGTTTTCCTATTAGTAATGTTTATAATGTTGGAATTGTGGATTGCATAGGCATAAGCGATAGCCTTGCAAAACGACTCTGTCGTGGTGGACGCGGGAAGTATGTCCGACCATTCAACTGAGAAAGTTGAGTATTTATTCTGCATCACTCTCGATGCCTTAGATATAGATATAGATATAGTCTTGAAAGAATTGTCAATACTTTAGTCAGGATTAGTGTGTCAGTGAATTATAAAAGGGAAGGAGTGGTTTTATTAATATAAACGTCCTATTGTTTATATATACGCATGTATTTTCTTTTATCTCTCGAACTCAACGATGCCAAGGAAGTAGCATACACATACACACTACCGAAAAAACCATCCATCGATCCCGCGATTCACTTCGTTCCGCAGAATCGCCCCCCCCCCTCGCCGACCGTGACCATCCCGAATCCCCAACACATTTCTTATACCCTTATATAGACTCGACTAGTTCGACTCCTCCCCCCTTATTGTTTAATTTTGTTAATTTAATTTAATAATATAATTTAATTATTGTTTAAAGTCGCCTAGTTTATAAAAGCTCAACGGCCTATATATACAGAAGCAATAAGAACCGGGATTGCAAAACGAATTGGGCTTTATTTCTTTTAACCTATAGTCATTTGACGGATAGTCCATAATCCCGCGTAGTAATTACGTCTAGCTTATGGCCCTGGCTTTTATCCGAATATAGTAGCCAGCTGGGATTCCGAATGAAGAGCTATGCTCAGCAGGTCTCAATATGATTTTCCCGTACACACATATATTAAACACGACGTTCACGATGCAATCGTAAATTACGAGCATTCCTCATTTTAATCTAGATGAAATTCCTTGTAACTTTTCCTTATATATATATATATTAGTGAGGTTGTCCTCGCCGCGCGTCCTACAAACCGTATCCCATACGTGTGGTCCGCGCTTCATATACACGGCAGAGCCGTAAAATCCATATATAATTTACGACTTCGCGCCTACGCGTAATTCCCATATAGCGCGCGGCGCATTCGTGTGGAGCGGCCTTAGCGAATCACGTCGATGCCTTTTCTTCTTCCTTCGATCAGGAATAAAAAACAATAAGTAACCGTAAGTCGTTAATCGTATGCATACGTCGCGTGATTATACAATTTTTGAGTAGAGGGACTGAGCAAAGTTTGAGAAACGATTTGCGAAACCGTTCTTTGGAACGAATAAAGTGAAATGTCTGAATGGTTTTTTAACATAATTCTTTCAGGATTTTAGGATAGGAATATAGGGAATATAGTGGATTAGAAGCTGATCGTATCCCTGTTAGGATTGTGCATCAAATTGCACTTGTAGATCTCAATCATTTATTTTTGTGCGATCATTCGCCGCGACGTTCTCAGCGTTTTCTTCCAAATCTTGGAATAGGGCGCAATTTAATTACAATATAATTATACTTACACGTCTAATGAATTATCGCACACAATATAGTCCACGATTCAGCAGTAATGTTAAAGCATAAAAAATGAATAAAGAATACATAAATTTGGTACTTTTGATATGAATATTCTAAAAAGAATGCCAATTTTCATTGCCGTACATACGCCTGATCTATTCTGTGAATTGAACTACCGCATTCTTAGCATTCTTATCGCCGATCCAAAAAAAAAAAAAAAATTGACAAAAAAAAAACAAGCAAAACACCTAATTCCCATAAGAACTCCGAGAATATATTATACGAGCGTCGATGCGCCTGAATTCCGCTGAGGACCCCGAACCGGTCGAGCCTCGTTATCATACGAAACCTTATTAAATTCGCGCCGACGATAATAATCGCAGACGGACGAGGGAAAATTCCCTAATTTCTTCATCGCGAAACGTCTCGGATTATCGCGGCAGGCGAATCTCGTGCATTAGTAAAGCAATTAGGGGCGGAGAGGCTTCGAGGCTTACGCCGCTCCGAGCCGAAATGTACGAATGCTTCGTATTAATGCCTATTTGAATAATGCAAAGGACCGTTCGAGCGAAGGCTGAAGATGGGACTTATGATAAAGGCTGGGCTCGAATGGCGCGTTATTCGATTGGTAACTGTGATAAGCTCAGGGCAATGATATGTATTGTTTGAAGAATAAAGTAATAACGCGTTGAAGAGCACGATCCTTAACGGCTTGGCTTTGTCGGTCAATGTACGCACGCCTCAAAATTATGTTTATAATTCAATTTCGGCTACCACTTGTGTTTGCGAGAGAGAACGATTCTTCTAACGATGCTCCAGATTTATTCTTGTCAATTAATTGTTCGCAACGAACGGAATATGTAATTACACTGGAGACGAACAACGAAGGAACTTTTTCCTCTTAATTTTATTTTTCAACTGCAATTATTTGTAAAAATTTTTCAAAGGTGTACCTTGCATTATATATATATATATATATATATATATATATATATATACACGGGTTAGTAACAGGCCTGTGCGCGTGCTCATAATATTAATACAATATCAAATTAAATTTAAACACTCTTGGAAGATTATGAGGAAAGGGCTTTTCGCCCTCATATATTATATATATGTATATATATATATATATATATATATATATATATATATAATATACGCTTGGCAGTTATTTGAACTTTCCTTCCTGGTGCAGGATGGAGGGCTGGGGGGATGGGATGGAGAGGGTAGCTACTTACAAAGTGCCGCGCGCGGCTATAAATTAATATCAAGTCAAATATTCCCACTTGCCTTTTTAAAGCCCCCTGATCCTTCTCACTCTTCCCATTCCACCCCCATCCCCTCTCACCTTCTCCTTTCTCCTACGGAGGGCTCCTCTGTGCACTCTGTCTCTCACTCTACCTCTCTCTCTCTCTCTCTCTCTCCCTTTATATATATACATATATATATATACATATATATATATATACGCACCATCCTTTATCCACGTACATCGCTCGTTCATCTTTTTTCCACCCGCCTCGGCGCGGCCTCGCTCGCCCGGCTCCTCCGTTATTTCGCGAGCACCGCGGGCGGCGCCGATCTCCCGTATATTTCCGCGCGGGGGTTTATTTTCCACCGGGCACAGCCCCCCTCCTTTCCTCCACTCGCCGATCGTTCCAACCGCGGGCGAGAGCGAGAGAGAGAGAGAGAGAGAGAGAGCTCCTGAATAATCGACCCGATCGCGCCGCCCTTGAGTTATGAAGAGACTTTTGAATTTCTTAACGGGCCGGTGGAGCTGGCAAGGGCGGAGTTGTCGGGGGAGATAGCAGGCGAGTCCGCACACGCGGGAGGAACGAGCTTTCGCGCTTTGCTCCCGCCGTCTCCCCACCCCTCTGCCCCTCGCGCCGCCAGCCTTGAACTCTCTGTCTTTTCGCGCTCCGTCCGCGGTGTGCATAAAGGAGGTGCCGCTGCCGCCGCCGCCGCGCGCCGAGATTCAACCGCGGGCCTCCTCCTCGTTCCTTATCCGAAAGGCAGGAGCGCGCGAGCGGGATTTAAATGTCAAAGCTGACAGGCCGGGGTAGGAGGATGGGAGGGAGCGGGGGGGGGGGCGAGGACGCTCCGCAATCTTGTCGGACACAAAACAGAGGGGCAAAGAGAAAGAGAGAGAGAGAGAGAGAGAGAGAGTGGGAGTGACGTGAAGAGGGACAACTATATAGCGAGATATTTTCTGATTTCATCGATATTCCGAATACGTTGAATTTATGCGAGGGTTGAACGGGGTGACGAATATATATATATATATATATATATATATATATATATATATATACACAGATATAGGTAGAAATGCGAAGGTATAGTAACCGAGGAGGAGCGTGAAAATATCCAGGGATAAAAAACGGCGCGCTCGTGGCATCGGTCTACCGCTCGCCTCCTTCACTGAGTTGGCGAATGCGCGGCGCCACGACGCGCCGCGCCAACACCGAAGAACGGGGTGCAAAAGTTCAGCGATAGAGAGCTGAATAATAGATCTGTATACGGAATCGTGTGTGGGGACAATGTCGATGTGCAGTCACGCCTGCAAGGTGCCGACTAGCCAACTATCGAAAATAACGTGCGCGTACGTGCAAAATTTTCAGCGCTTTCTGTCAACAGACGCTATTGGACGCGGGTGATTAGATTTGGTCCCCGGATTGTGAGAAGTTCCGACCCATGGCGGGATTGACGGTTGCCTTACTTACATTTAGTAATCAAATTCTATACACCTTCCAAGTGCGATGGTTTTTTTTTTTTTTTGAAAGAAAATTCCTCTGCATTTAGCACCGAATTCAGCTAGGTATTGTCCAATTAATTCTAATTATTTATTGACCATTCTAAAGTTTGGCGAAATTTACGGTGTTGTAATGGAGAATAAAGAAAACTACACATCTGCGAACATTTGTTCATTATATTAGCAACATTGCCAACCTACAAGCTGTATTTTCATTAGAATCTACTTCCTTAAAATAGATTTTTTTTTAATACAGCGTTAAAAACGAAATTCGTTAAAAAAAAATATTTTCGAACTACTTAAATTAGATAGAACTAATAATTTTTTGAAAAAAAAACAATTACATATACTGCTCCAGCGGAATCGTACCTAAAAAAGAAAATTCTACCTATAATATGTCAATTTCGATTAATCCGCAAACAAAATTTCAAAAACTTCAAGTTTCAATTTGACGCCTAAAAATAGTTGCAAATTTTTAACAATCTTTACATACATTAAAACAATGTGAATAATAAATAAATCTGTGTTAATAAATATGGTAAAAGAAGTTTAACCAAGATTGTAATTCGAATTTGCGTTTGAAATGCTATCTGCCTTTACCAAAATTAAACGATTCAAATTTCGCCCAAAAATCATTGTCCCTGTAAAAAGGAAATCGCTTTCAAAACGTGCAAATACAATTTACAAATACTTAGAAAACAAAGCTATGGATTTTCAGAACGAACGGCGTAAGTCACCCCGAATTGTAGGCATCGTTTTTGTAAGGAATTATGTTTAAATTCATACACATCCATAGATCATAATACATGGCAAAGCATTAATTAATTCATTCGTGTAATTAATATGTCATTTATCTTGTCCGCTTATCGTCGTAAATTAGACAAGCTGAATAAAAATGGAAATTTTAAGTACACGTGCTAAACCGCTTTTCTTGAATATTCTTTATCAGTACCACGACTTCCTTACAAGCTCGTGTTATAAAATCTTTTTAAAATATTATTGTTTTAATTATTCGCCCGGTAACTCGGAACTATCCATTATATTACTTTTCGGTATATACATGTATATTTAGTACTGAAATTCTCCTTATTACAAAAACAAAAAAATCAACTCTCGAATAAAGAACTAAAAAAGAAACTAAATCATTCTCAATAATTTGAAAGAAGAAAGGACAGGACCAGTAGATGTATGTTGAGTTGAGTCGGGAAAGCTTGAAATAAATGGAAGGACTGAAATTGAAAACTTGTACTCTCTCTCTCTCTCTCTCTCTCTCTCTCTCTCTCTCCCATTCTACCTTTTCGCAAAGTAAACGAACCGATGTGAAATAACGTTGAAACACCGGGTTTTTCGCCTCCTCCTGAACTTTTTTCCGCGCCGCGCTTGGAACAACAGTCGCGGGACATTTAAGAAAGCTCGGGGGCAGAATAATTATCTCGCTAAGATACGAGAGGATAAAAAGCATATTTTAACACAGGGCTGTTGAAAACGTTTCAAGAAGCGGGTGAAGGGGGGGGGAGGGGGAAGCAAAGCATCCCTTACATAGGAATTGTTTAATAATTAAAATATGAGAAATATTTCGAATTTTAACTATAATAATTTAATACTGTAATAATAGCATAAAGCTGTAGGGGGTGTTCTTTAAACTTAAGTTTAAAAATATAAATTATTCTTGTGATATATATACTTACTTATAGAAGCAGCTTCAGCACAATAAGTACCGCGTACTAACCTGTAACATAAACAACATACATAATAAAATATCTATCTTAGTTTCTGACAGAATTCAATTAAAATCTAAATATTCAATCGTAATACTGTAGAATATAGCTAATACATATTTTACAACTAATATTGCCCTTGTTTAAAATTTCCTCCTCTTTCCATTATACTTGATAAATTTTATGTTCGCATTAGCTCGCTAAAACCATTAATTATAAATTGTCGATTAATTTTCCTAGTAAACATTCAAGGCTTCGGATCGAGTAGAAAAAATTATTTATCGTTTTATGCCTCAAATTAGTCCAAATTTATTATACATGAATCGCGAATTATATTACCTATTATTTATTCATGTATAAATTTGCTGTACAAAATAAGTTTTAATTCTAAATTTTCGAAGTTAAAGGAAATTATCCTCAAAAAATTTTCTTACATAATTAGAAGTGAGAACAATTTTTCTAAATTAAATAATAGAATTATTTATTTCTTGAATTTTTAAATAATTGTTGGATCGATAATTTTTATTTTGTCGAATTTATGCATACGACTTTAAGATTAAGAAGATAATTAAATTTATTCCACAGTGCACAATAGACGTAAAGTATGTACATATTTTTTGTAAATATTTTGAAATTAAACATTAAATTTTAAAAATATATTGAGTATGTATTTAAACTTCTCAATAACAATAATAATTCAGAATAATTACTCCGACTAACATTTTTTCCTCCATCTTTATACCTCGATACTTAAACATGTACAGTAATAATATATATATATATATATATATATATATATATATATATATATATATATAACCGATAATAATTATCACGATGACATAAAGAAGATGAGGGGCGCTTTGTTCAAAGTGCAGTAAAAACGGCGTTTCCTATGAATGCGCAATGAGATAAGTTGGAAGAGCAAACGAATATAATGCCGGAAATATGGAACTATAAAACCAGTGCGCGGAGATGAGGACGGCGCCGCCATCCGACCCCCCGACGATGGGAAGTGGAAGCGTGAGGGCGAGAGAGGGAGGGAGTGGGGAAAATCTAAATGCAGTGATTTCCGGCAGAATCGGGTGAGAGAGAAAAAAGGTTCGAGCTAGAATTTATGCAGCGAATTTATATATATATATATATATATATATATATATATATATATATATATATATATGAAAAGGCCAAAAAAGAACAGAAAAATAATTCATATATTGTTTCGTAAACGAATGGGAAGAAGACGCGCATACACGCGCGCGCGCAAATGGGATTTCGACGCCGAATTCCCGGGACTGGTGATGGCTCCCGCGGTAAAACGAGCAAATATGTAAAGACGCGAGCGGGATTCCCCATAGGGATCGGGAAATCGGAAAAGAAAAGAAAAAAGCCCGTATTAGTGAGGGGGTGTGTATGTGAGCGAAGCATTTGGGACGAAAGGCACTTCCGAGTCAGACGGAGAAGAGGTGGGCGGACGGAATCGCAAATGTATACGAATAATATATATATATATATATATATATATATATATATATAGAGAGAGAGAGAGAGAGAGAGAGAGAGAGAGAGAGGGAGAGAGATAACTGTGGTTACGAAAAAAATTTCTGATCGAATGTATGTGCTCCATTTTGCTATATCGTTTTCCTATATTGCGCGTCCGTGAAAAAATAGACGGGCCGTAATTCATGCAAATTTCAAGTTGACTATGTATATTTACAACGGGTGAAGGCAGGATTCAAAATTAAGGTCGGATAATGTTAGAGTAAAACAAAAAAAAAGAACGGAACATATTTCTACCAATCGTTATAAATTATATACTGAAATGCTTTGACATTCAAAATAGTTATTTTCGCGACAGTTTTATTTCTCTCAATTTGATTCTTTCCATTTCAAACATATCTAATTATAAATATCATACTAATATAGATAAGAATATGTCTTATAGAACCGATTTCGATTCTGCCGTATGGACCGTCTGCTCGACGCACAGTAAAAATGCCATATAGAAAAAAAACTAGAGAATACGTTCGATCGGAGAATTTTTCAAATGCTGCATAGCTCTCTCCCTCTCTTCCTCTCCCTTCTCCTCTCTTTCTCTCTCTCTCTCTCTCTCTCTCTCTCTTCTCTCTCATTTTTACTAGAAGATGCACGAGTCTCGGCTGCAGAAATGCGCATGTATAGCTGACAATATATCTTTCCTCCTTACTTTGATTCTTCCCGCGTGCTTTTCGAGAAGATTGAGAAATATATGCACGATATAGGCGACCGAAGAATTTTTCAAAGACGAATCTTTGATCACTATATATATATATATATGTATATATATCTAGAGCAAGGAAGGATACACCAACGCGTATTCAGTCGCGTTCTAAAACTAAGCGAAAAATTTTTCACGAGACAGATAGGAACGGCGAAACTTCGGACCGGTCGCCGGAATGGAAAGAAATTACAAAGTCGCAGAAGTTCGAGCGGGACCCGCTGCCGCCGCGGGTCGCGGGATGGAGGGGTGGTAGGTAAAAATGCGCGAGATTCACGTACAATAGAGCGAATGGAAAGAGTGGGGGGAGGGGGGAGGCGCAGGACGGGCACAAAAGTAAGAAAGAAGAGGATGAAGAAGTAGCAGTGGCGGTGGGATCGGTGGTGGTGGTGGAGGCGCACTCAGCGTCCCTCCTCCAAGCCCTGGAATGCGCGCAATTGGATTTATTAAATATTTTGCATAGCCCCGCGGGAGCCGCGGGATTCGCCGCCTTGAGCCTCGTCTTACGGCCCGCTTGGATTTCGAATGCTGCTGCCTCCGGGAAGCGTTTTGCGCGCGTTGAAACGAGAATAAAAAACGGGATAAGCTATATATATATATATATATATATATATATATATATATATATATATGCACGAAAATTCAAGCAAAGAAAGTATAAATAGGCGTATGGAGAGAAATTTTAAAGATCTCCGAGAGAGAAAACAGATTCGCTCACTGAAAAGAGGATGGAAAAGGGAATAAGAAAGACTCATGTACGTAAGTCGATAGACCATCAGGAGAATAGATAGATATTGACTTATTTGTAACTTTGGATATAATATAGATTAATACAGTTAATTTTCGCATCATATATATTGTGTATTATACATAAAAATTCCATAAAATATTAAAAAACTACGCTTCTAATCTAAATCTAAATGCTATTTGTATATAATGAAAGCAAATAAATATAGCTGCATGCTTAATAAAATCATATAACATGAAACATTAAAGTTTGTTAACGTGTGAATGTAAGAAGGCATCTGTTAATGTGCGAGTAAAAAATTCAAATTCAGTTTTATCATTAAAAATGTGGTATAAAAGCTGCTATTGAATACGTGGCTTAAGTCATTCTTCGAAATTCAATATAGCTTGAACGGTACAGGCATAACGATGCTGTCAATCATCGTCGAAGGATTCTGGAAATCAGCACCGTCAGATTTTAGATTCGAACTTTCTATGTCCTTTGAATTCTTGAGTACTTTTATATGTATTTGAAACACATTTGTTAGATTCAAAATGTATATATCAAAAAATATGTGGAATTCATACTAAAAGAACGAGTCGATACGAATTTGATTAATATAACTAAATATATCGTTCAAAGCGGGCTTCCTAGCGACGGCCGGCCTCACTGCGCGAAAAAATATTCTTCCGAGCATTTTCAACAGCCCCAGAATTTCCAGAAGTACGTGAAAAGTATACTGCGTGCTCCAGGCACGTGCCCCATAAGCTTGCGTAAAATTATTTTCACGCATTACCTTCATCAACATTAAGACCCTCTTTTTCTCGGGGCGCAATTATTTCACGCCCTATACACGATATACGTACTCAAAAAGATCTTTTAAGAATTTGAGTAATTAAGATCGTTTAAAGATATTATTTTGTTCAATTTAAACGGAATAGTAACTGAAAAATGGCGTTTACTTCATCGGAACCGTGTTAAATAACAAAGTTTTAACACCCCGTCAAAAAGGCACTAATATTATTCTACGATTTTACTTCTACTATATTACTCTCTAGTAAACGTATTTTCGAAAGCGCATGCGCCATACAATCGACCGTGAAAAATCGACGTTAAAATCGACAGATATTGAATTGAAATCTGTCGAGCAAGAAACGATACGGATTAGGCGAAAGAAAATTTTATTGTCAAAAGAAGCATAATACTAGTCTCGTAATCCTGATTTGCTCGTTCTCCAGCCGTGGACGAAGAAATTTGAACGATTCCCCGGTCCGATCCACGCGTCGCTCCGTTCGCCCCGAAATCAATGGGGCCTGGGGGGGCGGGACTTCGGGAATCGTAATGTAACGGGACTCGTCGTTCGTACGAACTTGGCGGTGACGCGTAACGGACCGGGGAAAACTCCCGTAAATATCGGAAAATCAAAATCTCCCTTCTCACGGAGAGTGATTCGAATCGCGCGCGGGCGCGCGTAAAGGGGTGGGGGGAGGCCGGAGGGGGATGACGGACGAGCGAATAATAGATTGAAAGCGGCAGTTATCTCGGAGAGGAGGCGAGCTCTTTATCCTCTGTATCATCGGGTCCCTGTGCGTTCGATATAGAAAATAAGGGATTCGACGAAGAGGGGATTTAACGAGTTAAATTAACGACAGTTACTGAGAACTCGACGTTTCTTCTATATATACATATATTTCCAAATTTCGTAATCTTGCCTCGTATGACGCATGGGCAAGTACGCTCATGCTGATGATATATATATATATATATACCTATCGTATAAAGTTTGCGGAATTATTACCGTCTAAGATCATTATCTCCCAACTTTGGCCCGGCTGATTAACCTTCGAGACGTCGTGGAGAGTCGAGGAAGAAGGCCAACGGGGTCAAAGTTTTATCATCAACTGTGATTAGAAGGACCGGAAGTACCTACCGTATAAGTAGATAAACGATAAATTTGGTTAGACCCCGGCGCGCGTATATTCGCGCACGTACGTAGGTGCGGGGGAGGCTGAACTTCGTTAACTCGAACGGGCCGCGAGCAGCTGCCCGTCTCGTCCTTCTTTCCTTGCCTGGCCCCTTCTTTTTCGCCAATTTCACCGTGGGATGGGCGAATTTTGTTTTTTTCGCTTAAGTTAAGTACGCTTTCGCCTCTACAAACTGTACCGGCTTGAAGGAGAACGCGTTGTAAAAGAAAAGAAATCCCAATAAAAGCGTTATATCAAATTTTTAGCCAATAAACGAGATGGCGAAGCAGAAAAAACGGAGAATTTTGCAAAGCCTCTTCCTTTTGAAGCTCTTTTCGAAGCTTGATATAAAAAAAAATTTTTTTTTTTTTTTTGACTTTATATAACTTTTCTTCCAA
>JACCIC010000202.1:137500-180000 GCA_018907035.1 Sycobia sp. Sy_11
ATGAAAATATCGTTGGGACTGTGTGAGAAGTTCCTACGCTATATATCTACTAAAACTTTTACTCTTACACAAGTCTTCAGATGCGAAATGTCTGACCCAATGTGACGGACACTACTTGCTCATTCCGTTTTAACTTATCGATGCTACACATACACAAACGGGGAAGATTGCCTTTTCCCCGTCACAACTGAAGAATAATTCGTTTGATTAATTATTTAAAATCTAGTTTTCCATTAACTTTAAGCGATTTTAATTTTAGGCTATTAAACTATACAAATCGTTACTACGAAAGTATAATAAATTATTTTACTGAAAATTAATTTCTTGATTCAAATAAGAAATAATCAATTTGTGTAAATTTTAATAAAAAAATATTAATTCAAACAAACAAAACTAAAAATAAATAAATAAATCAGAATTATAAAAAGGTATTGCGTATCGTACTTTTTAATAAATTCTTATCAAAGGAAATTCTGAAATATAATTGAAATTAGTCCGTTAATCCTTCAGTATTTTTACTAAAGCTTACTTATAAAACTGATATTCTTGATTATTTTCACATCCGTACAATATATAAAAAGAGAAGTTTTACTCAGAGCTCTGCAGTAGAAAGAGAAAATTATTCGTGATACAATTTCTACGCTTCATTAAAATATCTATATGGTCTTATATACAATTTTTACATCACCGACTTTCTTTTTCATGCAATATTGTAATATTCGCATTGCTCATTATATAGAAATGGAATAAATTATACATAAAGCATATTTTTTAAATTTTAGTATAATGTGTTATGCATATTCCATTATCAACTCGTAAACAAGAAAATATAAAAGCAAATGCATACGATTTTATATTACTTTCTCTGTCTCTCTCTCTCTCTCTCTCTCTCTCTCTCTGTCTGTCTCTTCCTCTCTCAAAATTAATTTTACTCCCTTGTTGCTTGTGCTCCAGTCTGGAAAATTAAAAATTTTCGTGCAAACATGGTTGACTAAAGATTTTGCCAAACAGCAACTTCGATAAGACGAATTGATACGTAGCTTTTGATTTTTTGTTTTTTATAAATAATTATATTTCTCAAAACTTGAATTTATAGCATATAAATTACATAAAATATTATATAAAAATCATAAATATATTAACGTTTTCATGTTACTCGAAAGGAATAGAAAGAAGTTCATTTAATTCTTGATATTCAACTCAAACATTTTTAGATGATTGAAGCTCAACAAAAATACGAAATTTTGATAACATATTTTTGAATTTCATTTTCGAAGTTTATATAATAGTAGAATACTATTAATATATTCAATATTTCAAGTATAATTTCAAGGAATAAGAAGTAGAATTACTTAACGTTTTTTATCTAAGTAATACAAATAGATCAAAGATTATTCCCTTTGAACTAAATTTAGAGCGAACTTTCACATTGTTTTAATTTATTTCGAAGCTTATATTATGAAAATATCAATTTCACCGCGAATTTTATCGACGAGGGAAAAGCCGCGAAGTATCGTAAAAAAGAAAAGGAGAAATAGTTAATCGGACTGTTACACGTATGAATGATCGATTTTCACAAGGTTCGACGTCCGAAATAATTGCAACCAAAAAAAAAAATACCCCCAAGCTTTAAACTGCAACTTACGAGAACTACGTATTAATAAAATACACATTTGAAGTCATTGACAATGCAAGTAAACATCGAATTGCTATTCCCGGGGGGAGGCTGCGAAATTCTCAGTTTACGTCAACTCGCAGCGCGCGCGCGCGCGCGACACACACACACTCGAGAACCCTTTCGGAGATCCATTGGCGTTCCGATTCCTACTGGGACCGGTAGACTTTTAATCCACGAACATTGCAGCCATCCGAGCCGATCGAAGCCTTTGCAGTGCGGATATGCAATGCGAACGAGAGGCAGGCGAGTATCGAGCACGAGGAATGGAAAATTTCCGACGGTCCAGCTGCAGAAACGATTGGCCGGCTTTGCCGGCCGTTCGAGCCAGTCGAATTGTTCGAATGGCATTTAGAAACGCTATTTTACAGGCGCGTCGTGCAGCTGCGCTGTTTGTTTGTTGTTTTTTTTTGTGCGTGTCCCAAATCTCTCTTTAACGACCGAGCACGAATTAGTCCGCCGAATCGTTTGAGCCGTCGGCGAAGTCTCGTAAGATTCGAGCCGCGCCAACGGAGGAAATTTTTACGTCGATATTCATAACACTTTGAAATGGCAGGACGCAAAGTCGAGGTGCGTAGGCACAATCGAATGCCCGTCGAGTTAAATTACATCTGTGTACTACCCCGTACTACGCATAGACTGTGCACGTAGATCGAGCGCAATACCAAGCATAATAATTAAGAAACGAGCAATTAAGACGCTTTCGTTATCGTTATCCGATCGAATGCTCGCAATTTCATCGAGGCCCTATAATGTAACCATACCGATCACGGGGCAAATTAAAGCCAAACACACGGAGGCGGCAGCGGCGATGAGCAGATCTCCCGCCCCCCCCCCCATCCCATCCCTCCCTCCCTCCCTCCTACCGCAATGGAAATCTCGAAAACTAAATCTAATCGGTGCGCAGGGCGGGGAGGGGGCGGAAGAGAGAGGTGAAGCGCTGGCGTCGCGCATTAATTTTCCCGAGGATTCAATAAGCGCCCTCTACCCTCCTCCTCCACCTCCTCCTCCTCCTCCTCCTTCACGACCTCCCTCTATCCATTTCTCTCCTCCAATCTTATTTCACAATACGTGCGACGTCGATGCGAAGGGGGTGGAGAGGGGGTAGGGGGAGGGGGTTAAAGGCGAGGATGATGGCACCACACAGCGGAAACCGGCAGAGGAATTATACGGCCCGTCTCCCCACCCCTCGAACTTTCGGATAAATCCATCGGCGGAGGCTCGCGCGCGTTATACAGGCGGCGGTGAAGAGAGGGGGGAGGGGGTAGCGAGGATGGAAGGAGAGGTCTCGGATAAGTTCGATCGACTCCGGAAGGGAAGGGGTGAGGGGGGAGTATTGGGTGGAACCACTTGAAACTTACGATTGCACGCTTTACTACGGCGGCGTCGGCGGCGGCTGGGCGGACGCGCGACAGTGCAAGCTCAGACGGTTGGACGAGTCACGTTTATAGAGATCTGTATGTATATATATCCATGCATACATACATAGACGTACGCGGTTACATATCGGAAGCACCGCATAGTAGTCGCGACGATCATTTTGGATATTTATCGGTTTTTTAGCGATGAATAGAATTTTCCGGCTGTGCAAGATATTCTTTAAAAGTGCAATAGTATGCGTGTTTAGTTATTTACTCTACAAAATTACACATCATTTAAGTATCTTATTTTGAGGGCGTAAGATTAACCGTTTTAATGAATATATTTGAAAACTTTAAATCTTGTTCAACTATAGACTGCAGAAGAAAAAAAAAAGATAAAAATCAATACTAACAACGAAATGTTATTTACTCATATTTACAGAAAAACATATAATGTTTATATGTTTTGGGAGGAAGTTTTTGAAAACTTCGAGAGAACCTTTTTTTGTAATACACGAATATGACTATACGATTCTGGAAATTATTCCTACAGAATTGAACAGAAATTTAAAAAACTGCAATTATGTCGTCCTAAAATTGTATGTATGTGTGTGTGTGCGCGCTTATTTTTTCAGATTTTTAATTATTAATTTCATCTTCTAAATCTTTATCTTTAACTTTGTAAATTTTTAAAGCATCAAAAATTCGCAATTTCCTGGGAGTTTTCTTTTTTTTACCGATAATAATATTTGTACATCGTAAACTATTCATGAAAATATGGAGACGCATGAGTTCCAAAAATTACACATCCTCGGATAGCTTACTTTGAGAGTCTACGGTTTCGTATTTGTGCGTTGGTATCCGCAAGTTTTTCCATGGATACCTATCTCTGGTTTTCGATACACACGGTCTAGCCATATCTGGTTTTATCAGAGCTACCAGATACCTTTTGACGCGCCCGTACGCACGCATTCGTCTATCTATATATGTTATAACTAACTTTACCTAATAAAATGGCATTAAATATTCAACAACAGAAGAAAAAAATTGATTGTCATTTTCATTTGGTTTTCTCCGAAATGAATCGTATTGTTCCCGCGCAATTGTTATAAAACGAATTTCGGACCGGCGAAATTTCTAATTTTCAATAATGTCGACCGAACAAATATTCGAGCACGTAAGAATGTACAAAAAATTCTATTCTTATCGAATTAAATATAAATATGGAAAAGTGTATGGATAAACGTATAAAAGGGAGCGCGGGCCATGTTGAAAAAAACCGCGCCCGTTCGCCGGCGTCGTTGATCGGCTGAACGATAGGAATTAACGAAGCGCTTGGTCGACGAAAGCGACAATGAAAAATTACGATCGAACAAACGTAAGCAATTCTTGAATCAGCGCGACAAAGCGCGTCGACTCTCAGCTCGCTTAACGTACTTAACCAAAAAATCGGTTAACCTGCATTCGTGGAGCGATCAACGGCACGCGGTAAAATCGTGGCGTCATCGCCCGGTGTTAGACGGATTTTGGCGCTGGCTCTTGCGCAAAGCAACTAATCCACGTTAGGTTTTCCAAAGAAAAGCGAGACAAAGATGTCGATATTTATTTATGTAGGCTAAAACGTTGTTTAGAACAATTTGCTGTTTTTTTATTATTCTTGCAGGACATTGAACACTGCAATCCCGTAACTATCGTTACAAAGTAAAAGAAAAATTTTCTTGACTAACAATCCTGAAATGATACGTTTCTCTTGCACGTGTGTCAGCAAGATTATAGTGTAACTAAATACAGTATTTTATTACATTTTTCACATGGTGCTAATCGCTTTTTACCTACACTACCACCATTCGTATATATTACACATTATATATAAATAAAAAAAAAACAAATTAAAACAATCCATTAAAAAGAACAAAAAACGAAAAAAAATAATCTGTTCTCTTATGCCATCCCTTGGCGTGTAACAACGAGAAACGAAAATTGAGGTCGAAAATGATTTTTCACGATAACTTTCGATGTATTGACTTTTATCACAACATTAGTCAAGCGCCAATTTAAAACAGGAGGATATTGCCTTTGCGTTAATTATGTTATGAATTCCCATATTTAGATAGTTAAATTAAATACCCAAATTAAATAGTAAAAATAATTCTAATCAACTTAGAAACCTCTATTGCGTAAAATCAAATAATCTATAATAAAGAAATTCGAAAATTTTCAAATGTCGGTAAAATACGCTTTTGTGTAATTTAAATATCTTGAACTTCACATTGTCGATTGCATGCTCGATTGATTGTCGTAACAAAGACGCCGAAAACGTGAAATCATTATCCCAGATAACGAATCCTGACGGACACGCGCGATTTCTTTTACACAGGCGAAGGGAATGTGTTAAATCAAAAAAATAACAACCTCCTACACGTTTCGGGGCTTCGGTTTCCAAAAAATCCGGACACCCCTCTAACCTCCCAACCCGCCATGCAAAATATCACGTTTCCGCGGAGCAAACGAAAAAAAAAAAAAAAAAAAAAAAAAACACGCTGCCGATCGATCGCTGTATAAACATACACAAATCACGAAATCCCAATCTCCTTCTCTGCGGCCGCTATCGAATCGGACTTCTATAAGAGGGGGTGGGAGGCGGGGGGCAAAGGGTGTCGTCGAAAAACGAGGGAATAAAAAACGAGGAAACGGGGGAGACAAAGGCAAACCGTGTGGAGCGAGGAGCCCCGAAACATCGGGCTGCATTATGATTCGCGGGAGGGAAAAAGGCCGGGGAGCGAGGCGCGCGTCGCGGCATGCAAATATGTTCGTCGCGCGCCACGGCGGAATACGAAAAGGCGCCGTGGCCGATACAGGCCTCGACGCGGGACGGCCGCGGGTACCGTCGAAGGTAGGACGAAGAAAAAAATCACGTTTATCCGAATTGCACCGCGGAATCCGATATGCTCCCGGAATCTCGAGATACTCGTGGAGGAAAGTCGTTGTTGGTGACGCAGTAAGGTTAGAACGGGAGAAGATTCGTACGAGGCGAATAATGGCGATTCATTATTATTATTACCATTATTGAAGTTTATCTCGCCGTTACTCAATTCGTGGCCTAAAATGACCGATCCGAATTTCAAACAGCCATCATGTATTGAGGTCGATGGAAAACGAACTAGATAAAACGAAAAGATGATATTCTAATCAAGCGCGTAATTTATACATTTCAATCGAAGTAGGTTTACCAATTGTCATTGCAATTGTATTTGTCATATAGCTTCAAATATTATACGCTATTTAATTTTGAATGAAACTCGTACGAACAAACTGCAGTATTGTCATAAGATGACTTATCATCTCATATTTTGACTTAAAATTTAATGTTTGCAAAATAGCTGCAAACAATATTAACGTAAAGGACCTTTAAATATACGTAAAATCTTAGCGAGAAAAAACTCGATCGCGATTGTTCTAAGTAATTTTGCATATCAACGTATATATATATATATATATTTCGACCGTGTCGGCGTTAAATATACCCACGAAGAGACTATTACATCTACACGTATGCGTACGCAACGAAAGCCGACCGCAGCTCGTCAGAAAAGCATAGTCAGTTTCGGAGATGCGTGTGTGTGTATATATATATATATATATATGTACATAATGCTAATCCTACCCCCACCTCCCAAGTGTATCCACCCCTAGCGCAGCTCTCGGATTTCGTCGCGGTTACAGCGGGCGCGCGCGCGCGCGCATCCTCGCGAGGATCGATGAAAGAGCCGAGATATTATATATAGTACAGAAACCCGACAAAGTCGAAACGCGTCCGCGACTTACGGCTGAGCGTCGCGGCAGCTTGGCGTGCTGAATCCTTTTTCCGTAAGACGCGCGGCTGCTGGCCCCTCATCGCCCGTCCCCCGCCGCTCCGCCTACCGCCACTGTCTAGAGGGTCGCGTCCTTTCGCGTCTCGGCCGGGTCGGAAGGGGGGAGGGGGGAGTGGGGAATCTGTGGGAGGGTAGAAGAGCAAGCTACTATTCGCCTCCTCATCTTTTCAAATATCTAGCTATATTTATATACACGTTACGCTTACCCGCTTCTCTTGAAAGTTTCGTCTTGTTCGTCGCATTCATTGTGTAATATCGCGCCGGTTCCCCTATTGTACATATAGCCGATAGGTACACACGAACTGAGCTCCGATCGTGTCCGGTGCCTCTCTCTCTCTCTCTCTCTCTCTCTCTCTCTCTCTCTCTCTTCTCTCTTTCTCTCTCTATTACAAATTTCGGAATCCTGAAATTTCATCAAAAGCCGTTCCCTAGATGAATTTAGTTAATCGTAATTATATTAGCGGGCGATATTCCGAACGCACGTGTTTAGCGACATATTAAATTATGCGGTTCACCAATGGCTTATTAAAATGCACGTACAAGAATGATTTGACGTACTGGAGGGGGGAATATTGAACGATCCTGTATTATACGTAATTATGTACATCAAATATTACACTCCCTCGAATTCTCTGCTACAAATGTTATCATTTAACGCATTATATATACATGTATGTGTGTGCGCGCGCGCGTGTGTGTTTGTTTTTGTATGTATATATATATATATATATATATATATATATATATATATATATTACGCGGTGTATTAATTTAAATAAATCAGAACTTGAGACTTATGTATAAATCTATATTCCTATAGATAATTTATCGATCACCGCTTCCGAATGAATCTTAGGGTCCGCATCAAAAAGGTGCTATTACGCAAACTATTTTGTTGCATCAAATTCAGCGGCAATATTTTATTTGAAATACGAAAATATATATCTTACATACGTGTGTGTGCGTGTGTGTTATAGAATCTATAAGAGCTACATAAGAACGCAAAAAACAATAAGAACAGTTATTGCGACGCATCGTCTTATGCAAAGTATCCCTGTGTAAAATATTTTCCGGTCGCCTTTCCATTATTCGACATAACCTCGGCAATTTCCCGACAAACGCCAAAGTTTGTGTATAGATCTCGAGGAGGGATGGGGAATAGGAAGTGCAAATTCAACTTTTATCCGGCAAAGTCGCGCAGTTCCGGCGTGACGTAAAAGTCATCGAAACGATCGGAGCAATCGAAAAATACCTCGAATATCAGATATGTTTTTACTGGGAGCCGTAATTTAGTACGGATTCCAAAGTATTGAGGAAAACATATATTAAAAATGCAAGGAGTTCCGTGCATTATTAACGAGCTCGTCTAATTATACCTCAACGTTACTTATTTCAGTTCCTGCTTAAAATCATCTTATTAGGTGAATTAATAACAACATAAATTAATTACAGTAATTGAGAAAGTATCTGAAAACTCGAACGATGAACTGGTAGAATATTTATGTATACAGATATAGCATTCTATTATAAGCATAAGGTCTGCTACCTTATATAGAAATGGGCTTGCTGTTTATAACAAAAGAAACTTTTGAATGAGTAACAATGTAACAAGCTCGATAATGGAATTTCTTGGCTTCCAAAAGTAACGTGTAAGATAACTTTAAACCAACTTGGAATTTACAGATATTTTCGTTCATATACTAATTAATTAATAATTTTTTTTCTTCTTTTTGTTAGATAAAATCAGGTATTTTTAAATTGGTTAAAAATAAAAAAATCCCCTTTCAATCCATATATAAATATAAGTCAGATAATTTATACATGCTATGATGGATCGGATTTGTGTCCCACGTGTACGTTAATGTGCCACATTTTTCCTCATAAGATGCATTATCCGATAAACATAAAAAAAAACCGCAACGTTTGTATTAAAAGCGTTGCACCGCCGTTGGAGCTCTGCAATTTTACTCGGATAACGATTTAAACGCGATCGTAAAAACTAATGATTGCAGTAGCACGGCGAAGGAGGGGGGGGGCACAAAATTACACGTTCGCCACCTACTATTCTTGGTGCGCAAAGGCGATATTGCTCTAGCAAAGGGAAAAAGGTTTTCTGAATTATGAAATTTTCAAGATGATCGAGTTTGTATAAAAAAAAAGGTTCGTTAGTTGTTTTGTTAAAGAAATTTATTAGAAGCAGACAATTTTTTTATTGTACCCGAATATTCGATTATGGATGGTATTAATTAATTGACATTCCACTACGCCAGTCCCGCAGTAACACGAAACTTTCAACATCATTGCGTACCTCTCTGAATTTATTACTCTCTAAATTTGAAGCAGTAGAAATCGGACCACTGCTAGAAAGAAATGCATTTGTATTAGCAAATCAGTACATATTGAAGTGTTCATATAGTACAAAACGAATCTGGTCTGGGCGAGCAGTTACTACAATATTCACTGATTCATCATCGAAAATTTCATTCATGTATTACTGTGAAATGATTATAGTACTCTGCAAAATCGAAAAAGTGAATATTCACGTATTGAAAATTCACGCTCAAGATGTAAAAAGCTCATTCTGCAAAGCTCAATCAGATTCATTCTGGTAACATAATTATATATAGCGTTTAATCTCTGATCAGTTAAAACAGTTTGCCAAATATGAAAATGTAAAAACATACTTATTCGAATAAGTAAATATTAGAAGAACCCAGGAAAATTAATGTATTTAATAAGTATTTATGTGTGAAGCGAATAAAAGCTCAATATATAAAAAACACAGTTTTTAATAAAAAGGCACCTATCAACTCTAAGAAATCATCTTTACGTATATTAGCTTGAATGTAGGATGTTTTACTTTTAAGAAGCGTCCAATATTAACAATTGAGGATGCTTGGTTGGAGATAATATTCAAAAAAATGCTAGTCGACATCTAGTGGTCAATGGTATAGAACTGATCGAGACTCACTACTGCCTCGATGAAATACTTCTGTTACAAGTATAATTTAGACTGACAAATAGAAAAAGCGAAAGAAATTTTCGGAATGTTTTTTTTGTTAATGTTCTGATACTACAGTTTACAAATTTTTTACACAAGTTAATATCCATTTATTTATCAGTTGCACAATAGCTTACTAAGTCAGTTAAATTGTCATATTCTATGTTGTAGAGCACGTATATCATAAGTTATAGTAATAATATCTAAATAAAAACTGAAATAATCACCTCCTCTTAACCCACTACTATACACAAAACCTGCGCAAAATGTCGGAGATTTTTCCAATCCTTTGGGGCGCTGGGGGATGGGGGGAGCTTACGGCAAAGAAAGCGAAAAAGCCTTGTGATCTCTCTCTCTCTCTCTCCCAATTCCCGATCCGAATCCATTTCCACCTTCTTCGCTCTCTTTCTCTTTGAACGGTCTCACACCCCCCCTCTCTCTCTCTCTCTCTCTCTCTCTCTCTTTCTCCCTCTCGCCTCGACGAGTCGCAGGCATCGCGCGCGCGGAAAATCTCACGAAGCCGTCGTCCTCTCCTCCTCGTCGTCGTGCGTCTGATGGCATAGTCGTCGCCCTACGCCGCCCTCCGTCGCAAGTCGGGCGTTCAATTTCGAGCGCTCGGATACTCCGACGGCTACGACGACGACGGCGACGGCTTTTCGCGTGTATCTATATATATATATATATATATATATATATATATATATATATATATATGTATGTATGTATGTATGTATATGTAGTACATCGCGAGGGGGGTGTCATGAAAAAAGAAAAGAGAAAAAGAAAGCGACAAGTATATGGAGACGAGAGGGGCCGACGACGACGAGCGTGACAAATCAAAAATAAGAAGCTCGTATACGTGGATGAATGACAAGAGGATAGCGCGCACCGTGGAAAATATCAGAAAGACGCGGACTGAGGGGGGTGGGGGGCATCGAGGTAAGAAGAAGAAGAAGAAGAAGAAGAAGAAGGAGCAGATTCACGGTAACGACGCCGTATCGACTGCGACGTCAGTCGTCCTCTTCGAGATGGCTCGGAAAACAAGAGGAAGGTGGAGGCGGGTGGGCGGGGGGAGTTGGGGGAAGATTGCGGCGAGGCGATGAATGCGAGATGACGCCGGGAGATGGGCAAAAACCCTAATGAAGATTAATCCGTCGTGTTGGCGAGGGTTACTACGGCCGGGAGCGGAGCAGGGAGGCGGGAAGGGAGGAGATGGGTAAGTACCCATCCACCCTCCCCTCCTCGCGCGCCCTATACCCCTTTGTAATTGGATGTATAACGGGTCTTAAACGAAATTTATCGGCGTACTCTCGTGAAATTTTTAAGAACCACTGTTACTGCCCCGCGCACTGGCTTAACGATCGCGCCGAGCTTTTTCATTCCCGTTACCTTTCGGGTCCTATATATATATATATATATATATATATATATATATATACATTGAAACTTGCTTCCTTCTTCTTCTTCTGCGTCCTCCCAAATACAGTGCAGAGGCAAGTTCCACTTGCGAACTGCAGGTCTCGCGGAAGAAATTGGTTTACTTCGCCGAGACAAGAGTGATCGATACCAGTCTGACGTACGATCCAGTGGGATCGACTGCGCTGTGCTCGTGTAAGTCCTCCTCTCGACGATGCGTGTGCGCGAAGGAAAAATTACGCAGTCTTCGTTGGAAAATCCAATTAATCGTGTTTTCGATCGAAGACAATGATTATTGCAATGGGTACATTGGGTTGCTTTTCGAGACGGCCATCTCGGCGTATACAACGGGAATGCATATATTTATATATCTATATATATATATATATATATATATATATATATATATATATATTGCCGTATAAACAGAATTCTTAATTGATAGTAAATATATTGATTTAATGAGATTTACATTGATGAAATTGATCGGCACGCCCCCGTGGTTAATTAATTGCAAATAGACTTCTGTGTGTATATGTATATATGAGACACGTGTGTATATAATATATATATATATATATATATATATATATATATATATATATATATAAGATAAGCTTTTCCATGCGTAATAAATGAGTCATCTGAATTATGACGAAAGATAACGTATACTATATATCGAATAATATAGATTTGTCGTTCTACTTGTCAGAGGCCTTACATTGTAGTAAATTAATGCGAGTACACCAGCGCTAGACTCGCGGCGTTTTATTACAATATTTTCAAATTCTCCGCGATCCCTGAAATAACAAAAATAATACATCGGCCAATTTGTCCAGTAATGTCGGATTTTCGATATTAATAATTTTGTCCGTTATACAGGCAGGGGCGCATGCATAAACTCTAATGGATGGATACTGAAATATTGAGGATCGTTGCGTATTAAGAGTGTTCCCACCGTACTTTTCATATAATTAATAAATTGCGCTTAAAAGCTTCGTGTAAGTGCGACTGGGAGAGAAGAAAAAAAAAATATTTTGTCATACCACACATGAGCGTATGGATATATGCCGTAAAAGAGTCCCCCCGTATAGCGTAATTAGTCCGACGTAAAGAATTCAAGCTAACACGCTATTTATCACGTTTTGCATAGACAACTAGTATGGAATCTTAAAAAAAAAAAAAAAAATGCTGCGCTGTTCGTCGCTGGTATTGAAATTTGTTATTTTTTTTTACTGACCCGGAAATTATTAAATTGTAAAAATTAATAAAACTTATTGTTCATTTCTTTTATCGCATTTTTCAGCATATATCACTATGGCTCAAAGTTGCATTTCAAAAATTTGAAACACCGTTGATGAAATCAACGCTAAAAATATTCGCTTTCTCAATTTAAAGCGTTACAATTTGGACTTAATCATTTAGCAAAAAAATGAATTTTATACATATTACTTTTTTGAAGCCCTCAAGTCTGTTCTCCCGTCGTCAATTTATCGATTGTTGCTACTTCCCCATTAGGTTTTCTTAGAAATTACGCCAACGACACATTCGAGCTTTGCATGATGGTGCCTTCAAAAAATGAGATGATTCTTCGTACTGGCGCACTTTACTGACAGACATATTGTGGATAAGTGCGCCTGATTTAGGCCAAATATGTGGCTTTTTGTAGCGATTTGGCAGACTTACAGCTAGGGTCCTGATGTATTCGCCAATTTCGGATAAATCTCCTCGTAATCGTGACTCTTTGAAGCTAATTATTTTTCATTCAGATGCTCTCCTTTCTGTATATTTCACTAGATTTTATTTATTTTCATTGAAAAAATATTTTTGCCACTCGTATGACAGAAGAAATTTAAAATTACCTAAAAAAAATTATTGTCAAGCCATAAATACTGTCTGTAGAAAAAATCGCTTTTAAAAGTTTGGATAACCCGCTACGAAATTACCGTTATGGTATGTCTTACTGTTTGAGCGATGTGGACTAGTAAAAAAAAAAATTTAGAATGGAAAAAAAAATTTTCTTAACGGTTCAAAAATATTATAAGTATTATGGTGGCATACATATACAGAGATTGGAAACTCAAATATTTCACTTTGATTCGCAAGCATTGCAAATGAGTAAGGAAACGTCTGCCTTTTCCCTTGAAAGTTTCAAAAAATTAACGAGATCGAAGATAATTGATTGCGTCTACGATCCTCTAGAACTGATCAAAAATATATCCAGACTTTTATCGTTGATTGAGTTACCATCAAGTAACCAATGCTGATAGATCATATTTAACATTGAATCGTTATTATTCGAACGGAATATAATGTAATAACTCCGAGCGTTTATATACCTTGCGTCGTGTTGAAATCAATTACTGAGAGTATGAAGCCCGCGTGTACTAAATATATATTTGACAAGATTCCGTTGAATTCAAGGTACATCGGCTGAACGTTTAATTTACGGAAATGTTATTCCCCGTATTTACTTCCGGTACAGCGTAAAATTTTCCTCGTTCACTTGTTTGTTTTTACGGTTATCCGCGAAAAAACTTCTACGGGAAATCTAGAGCGAGAGAGAGAGAGAGAGAGGGGGGGTGAGAAAGGCAGATAGGGAGAGAACTGCTGAATTGACTCGCGCCCGGAACTTTTACCCGAAAGTCCTTCGGACGCTCCCGCGTTGCGCGTATTATATAGACTGCCGTAATATACGTGCCCTTTTCATAAAACGCAATTTATTCTTTTATAGAAATAATAAAAGAAAAAAAGGAAAGAAATTGAAAAAAAAAGAAAGGAAAAAGTTAATTTTCTCGATTTGAAAAGTGCTGAAACTCTACGTTCCGCGGTGTTTGCCGGATAATTTTACCTAATTGAAAGTATTTTCCAATTGAGAAAATTATTTAATTTGCAAGTTCAACGAAAGTTCGAGCGAACGAAAGAGGGAGATGGTATAGATCGACTGTATACAGTTGCAGTGATTAATTAAAAGAATTTAAAAAAAACTTGGATAGTCCCTCTCTCCCTCTCGCAGTAAAGTTTATATCCTGGAAATTTGCTTTGTATTATATGTGATAAAAAATAATTGTCTTACAATAAACTATGGAAGAATGATTAAATAATTAAATATAATGAGCTGTAAAAAAAATCCTATCATTAACAGAAACGGAGACGATTGAATTTTCTGGAATATTGGCTTTCCGAATCTTTGATTCCTCGATCGCTTACAAGGAGACGTCGAAGATCTCGCGACGATTATTGGTAAAATAGTGTCGACGTCTCGCGCCTCGTATTTTTCCAAATGGCCCGACGAATTTTCGTTTTGCGCAGACAGTAAGGCTCTCATTCTTGTTCTCTTGGTCGCAACTGCACCTCGCTCAACAGTACTTTACCAGCCGAAATGCTTCAAAATTGATTAATCGAGAAAAGTCTCCTTCGTATTACGTCCGTCAAATATGTGTGCTCCGAGAGCTGCCCCTTCGAAGCATGAACAATTCAAATTAAAAAATACGGAATACAGGGAAGACGGACAATCATCCTGCTTTATTCAATCAATTTATTAATTTATTACCTTAATTTTTCCTTATTTCTTCAGTGCTATTCGCTTAACCAATCGCAATCGTTTGCTTCTCTCAGTTCCCAATGAATATATGGAATATCGAACTTTTTCTTTATATCGATAATGCATGAAATGGATAATGATATATATATATATATATATATATATATATATATAAAATTTTATTTTGAAATTAATAATAACAATAAATTTCCCATTGGCATTTTTCTTCTTTTGAGAAAATTAGACCGAAGGTACCACACCAGTGGTAAAATCGTCGTATTTCTCGTATCTTCCAATTTTAACCGTCGAGTACTAACTCAGCTTTAGGCATCGGCAACGATTTAATGAAGGTTTAATGGATACGAGCACATTTGTTTTTCCACTTTTTTTGTTTCTTAAGTTTTAAAAGTTCTAACAACAACAACAACAACAACAAAAACCTTCGTCCGAACATGTCGGTAATAAAAAAAAAAAAAACAACATTAACAGAAAAGAAGATAAAGAAATCAGAGAATACAGCTGGATGGAACGAGCGAGAGCCTCCTTTTTCTAACTTCAAGCCCCGATGCTTTCATAACGTAGACGAAATTTGCATATCCATCCTCTGCCTCTATACGGCCGCTTTCCTTCCGCGCTGCTGGTCAAAATAAACACGCGAGCGACTTCACCTATGCCACGAGCTCTGCCCCCTCCCCGCCGCGTAACTCGACGCGTTAACGTCGATTATTCCCACAAAATGATAAAAACAGCAAAAAAAAACAAAGGAAAGAATATTAATTCAAGTCGACAACGGACAAAACTTGGCACTGTTATCCACAGACCTCTCCTGTCTACAGAGAATTCCTCGCTCTCGCCCTCTCACACTTTTGAATACTTTATTTTTAATTAATTTTTAATACATCTTAATATTGATCAAAAATACATTTTAATTTCCAATGATCCTGCTGTATAAGCGATATGTTTCGGAATATAAACCTAGAACATCAACATTCGGGCTCCCTTATTATTTTAACGTCCTCTCATGGCAAAACTTAATTGCCACAGAAAACCTAATTATTATAAAGCAAACAACAGTTATTCAGAACGAATAGTCTGTTAAATAACACAATATCAAGAGGTAAAAATTTGAAATGTTTAACAATTAATCAAAAAGGTGAGAATTCAAATCGCTGTAGGAATAAGTTGTCGATCGGTTATGACGGGCGATGCTAGTGCCCCACTAACACATACGACATCATAGAGTAAACAAGGAAAGTGTACAAGTAGCGATAGGCATACGAAGACACTCGTAGTGTTTTGAAAATTTTGAGAAAGTGACGCAGTGACAAATGTAACGGGTATAAATGTATTATTTGACTCTCTACCTGTGCTTTTATATAATGGAATAAAGCGGTGTCGGATATTAAATTTGGGTACTCTGTTATGAATTTACTTACATCATATTGTCCGATAAAAGTACTTATTATGCAATGTATTTAAATCATTTCTGAAAATAATCGTTCATTATTTAGCCAATTTCATGAGCCAATATTCGGGATAATATGAAAATCCATCGTGTTCATATTTACTTCTACATGCATACATTAAACAGGACGTCGGCTTTTTTTCTATTTTATATTGCTCGTATGTTATCTTGACGCCTTTTGTTACTTTTACAAACGGTTTGTGCAGCATACGCGGATGTAAAATTCCGAAAATTAATTTGTTTTTTTTCCTCCTCTAACGTAATCGTATCAAGAAATTGATCGGTAATCAGAAAAATAAATTTCTATATTAAAGTTGTTCACGATGCGATAAACATATTGAGTTACAAAATTTGGTATACAGCGATACAATAATATATGTTTTCAAATGTTATCTGAGGGAATTGTACTCGACCCCACCTTAAACAGTCTCTATATATTGGAGCTAGAGTTTTTGGACCATAATAAAGTATCTGTCATTCATTCGCTCTCTCTCTCTCTCTCTCTCTCTCTCTCTCTCTCTCTCTCTCTCTCTCTCTCTCTCTCTCTCTCTCTCTCTCTCTCCCTCTCTCTTTCACTCTCGCTCGCTCGCGCATGCGGTTTTCACAGGGAATCAGCGACTCAATCAATTTCCTTCCTCGATTCCTGGATATGCTGTCACTTGTAGAGGAGAGAAAGAGAGAACGAGAAGGGGCACGAACGAAAGAGACAGAGAGAAAGAGTGCGGCGGAGAGAGACGACGACAAATAGAAGGAGAGTCAGAGCAGGAAAAGGGTCGAAAGACGGATATGCCCCAGCGTAGGAAGGGGGCATTCTTCTTTGGCAGAGCGCGAACGAAGGCGCCTCGAGAGGACGAGAGGGTGGAGGAGGAAGAAGAGGACGGAGCCTCAGCGCCCGCACATCAATCGGCGTGATTCGGTAATAACACGAGAGGCGCGCACCCGCGGATTGAAAGCTTTTTTTTCCAGCCGCCGCATCCTTCCGGCCTGCTTGCGCAGCAGCATCGACGAGATTTTATTTCCTCCCCCCCCCCTAACACACACACACACTTCGTGGAGTATACGTATTCCATTTTCTCACTCACATTTTTTTCTTCTCTTGTTTTTTTTTTCTCAATTTTTTCACCCCCATCGCGCACCCAGAATTTCTCTGCCGTGTATTTTATGTCACTTCGCGCCGAGCCACCTTCGGGACCGCGAGTGACATTTTTCCCTCTCTCTTCAAGAGAAAGAGAAAGAGAGAGAGTGGGGAGGAAAGGGGGAAAGAAACGAGAGTACGCGCAGGAGCACTGATGTCGTCTGTCGGTGCGCGCGTTCTGCATATATTTCACTTTTTCCCCTGGCTATATATATATCACTGCGCGCGGGAGGTGGGTGTGATATGGAAAGTAAGCGAGACAGAGAGTGAGGAAGCACGGCGACGTACCCATACGCTTTGTGCGTTCGCGAAATTTTGGAGGGATTTCGTATAAGAAGACGTGGGCGTGGCGGGTTTTGCTTTATATAACGGGGACGATTGCTTCCGTCGATTTGGAACAGCTTGCGGCGCGCGAACAGTTGATGATGAGGTATTTCAAAGCGACGCTGCGTCTCCCGCCTGCAGTCACATACGCGCCTGCGTCGCGTCACCCATGATGTCATTTGATTTTTCGAAATCGAAATTGACGTGCATCATCTCTTTCTTGCTCTCTCTCTCTCTCTCTCTCTCTCTCTCTCACCCTCTCTATTTCCCTCTCTTCCTCTCTCTCTCTCTCTCTCTCTCTCTCTCTCCATACGATTTATTTCATTCTTTTTCGATACTTTTACTCATATGGCCGTATAGATTCCCACGTATTCTACGCGTGCGCAAATATATCAATATCGATATATACATCTAAAATGAAAAATTTTCTTTTTCAAAGAAACGCTGCGATTTACAATGTTTCATATATCAATACCAAGTCCCGTATAAATTCTTGGGAGGTGTGTATACACACACACACGATTTGTCAAGCAGCAAAGAGCCTATATATATATATATATATATATATATATATATATATATATATATATATATTGTACTAGAGTAGAATACGTACAAGGCAATTTTCCATCTAAAGTCTTTGATAACTACTGTAGGAAAAATATTTTCCTTCCCAGCGTAAGAAATACCTGCGAGGCAAAGCACAAGGCAAAGGATTAAAGTTTGCGAAGAAGGTAATATATATATATATATATATATATGATAGTAGGCCATACAGCGCGTGTGCTCAAGTATAAATAATATAGAAACTTTAATATTGTAGGCGCATAATGAAATGATGAAGCGCGTTTACTCAAGAAGTTCGGTGAAACAAAGGTATAAGATTAGCAAAAATAAAAATAAAAAAAATTGCACGAAATTTCTTTGAAGTAACCTGTATTATATACTTAGAAAGAACAACAAAAGCATAAAAAAAAGGGATATTTACGCAGATTAAAATATAAAACCGTCGCCAATATCGCGTCGCTACAATATTACACGCATCTATTTTCTACACTCTCTTTGAGAAGTAAACTTATCGAGCTCTTCTTGTAAATATTTGAATATATATATATATATATATATATATATATATATGTGTGTGTGTGTGTGTGTGTGTATATATATATATTTGTGTGTGCGAGTATGTGTGCGTGTGTACACAAAAGCAATCTCGCTCCAGTACCATTTTCTTTCTATTATATTATATATAAATCGCACGGAAAAATTAAAATATACGAGCGACGATTTGGCGCGTTTTAATTTCACCACCCCTCCTTCACAAATCAGTGTCGTCGCCAGCCTCCCCTGGCAAAATTATGCAAGAAAACAAATATATATATATATAGATATATATATATATATATATATATATATATATATATATATATACACGTAATCTTCTTTCAGACAGTACCTCCACCTCTTTTTTTGTTCCTTCCACGGCATTTTTTCAATCTTTTCTTTCTTTCTAGTACTTTTTCTTCTCACATCGACCCTCGCGCTGTCCTTCGCCCCCTCCATCCCGAACAAAAGCTTTAGTCTCTCTCTCTCTCTCTCTCTCTCTCTCTCTCTCTTTCTCCTGTATACATAGATAACTATAATATAGCCTATATATACAAGCGACGTTTTTTGCTTTTCCGAAGTTCCGAACGCTCGCTCACTATACCTGTGCACTATTATACATAACCATTTTCAATCGTATATTCTCGCGCAATTTTCGTTTTTCTGCCAGAGGCAGAGGACGAGGGATGGGCCGTGATACGGACATGGGCAAGAGAGAGAGAGAGAGAGAGAGAGAGAGAGAGAGAGAGAGAGAGAGATAAGGCGAACAGAAATCTCAACCTATATATAGCCGTTAGCCAAGCGGCGGAAATTCGGGGAAACTCATTTTCCACCCCGGCAAGTTTTACGGAATCGGTGCGCGCATCGAGGACCGTAGGCGCGACCGCGCGCGTGCGGAAGAACGGAAATCAACGGGGGTAAGGGGTGTTGCGGAATAAATGCGAAAGATCGTACGAGACGCAAGTATGTTTCGCTCTGTGCAAATATATTGTATATATATATATATATATATATATATATATATATATATATATATATATATATATATTTGTAAACAGTCGACGTCGATTCGAGAATTTTCAAAACTGTAGGAAACAATTCATCATAATTAAACGTATATGTAAGTTTTTATATATCATCTTTTAACCCACTGCGCATAAATTATAATTTTAAACTTTCGCATTTGTGTATAAAATAGAGGTCGTATACGATCTGGTGTATCTAATTCATATAGCTTATCTAGTTTTCTGACTATGTCAAAATATACTCTCTATGAGTATAAATTAGTGTAATTTTCGTTGGTATCCTCGAAAGAGTTCGAATTCTGCCTGAGAATACAAAAATTTGTTTGACATTGTTATCCAATGCCGGGCTCAATGAGTCGGCAGCAAAGCGTAGATTAATCCCAGTCTCTTGCAAGTGGTCAAAAATTGATGTCGATAAATATATATATATATATATATATATATATATATATATATATATATATGCTGATAAAATTGTCACACCAATGCAAAAATTTATCCGATTCGTCTATAATGATGCAATATAATATATAATTCAATATAAGCACATGTATATTTTTTTTTTTTTTTTTTTATGTAATTTAACGTCGCTCTATTTATGCTTCCAAGTATCGGTGCTAATCAACGACGGAGGTCTACGATGTGTTTGCAAACAAGGGACATGTAAACTATTACAGCGGTGCCTGTATCAATCGGCCGAAACCGGGATTTGAACTCGGATCACCGAGTTACTTAGTCCTTCGCTGTAACGATCGAGCCATCGTAGGCCTCTACATGTATATTTATAATATAATTTGTATACGCGAAGATGTAAAAATTTCCAATGCTACGAATGTGAATATTTATATGTAATCACTTTATTAGTCTAAAAAAGTCGTCAAAAATCGGTAAAAAATAATTGCACTAATTATTAAGGATTTTTCATTGGCTAATCAGTGAGCCTTCATAGCCGCTAATTCGATGAAAAATTATTCACTGTTAACACCTTAGTGCTGTTCAATCTGTGTTTTTTGAACCGATCATTACACTAACAAAACTTAATATTAATATTTAACTATTTCTATAGCAATTTTGAAATAGAGTCGATTGATGTAATACAATCCAGTAATGCTTTTTTAAAAACAAGTTATGTTTTACAGTAAAATAAGTATAAAATGGTGAATTTTACTATATAATATAGTATTTCTGTAAATAATAATTGATCTTTTTTCGACAGACACAGTCTTTTCCTAAATTTCAAAGAAACCTAGTAAATTTTAATATTAAGTTTCTCTCAATGCACTAACGATTTACTGATTTCTTTTCAGAAAACATTTATATCAATATTTCTAAGTGTTTCTAAGTATTCACGCACTCACGATTTGCCTCAAGAAAATATTTGTCAAGCGTAAATAAGTCCTTACAAGTTCGAACTTTAAATTGAATTTATAACTATAAACAGGGCTTATATTCGCTCAAAATTAAATTCTGCAAAACAAAAGTATATAATTTCAATTATAATTGTCTAATATTATTCAAGAAATCGGAAAACTTTTAATAAAATTGCTTTTTCATCAACATTCTTTAAATAGTTTTAATTTTTTTTGACAAAATCTTGTTTATTTAACTTTTCACTGAATTATTTGAAAGATTGGGATTAGCCCCCTACAATTTCACCAATTACAACGAATCCACATCTGTTTTCTGAGCCTCGGTCGAAGTTTCTCTACTCACGTCTTATTTTTGTTTACTCCAGACGATCATACGTACAGTAAACATTAGATTAAAGTAAAAAAAATAATGGAAAGGTCACTGTAAAAAAAATAATCGTAAAACTGTTTTATCCTGGCTATGCGCGACCTGACATCTCTATTAGAAAATTAATATAGTTTTTATTAATTGTCTCAGATGTGTTTTTTTGTATTGTCAATATTTAAAATTAGTTGCTCATTTGAAGCACCTTTCGACCAGATTAATCGTCTTGAAAAGAGTCATAATTTCGATACATCGACATAGGCTTATACAGGGAATACACACACACACACACACACACACACACACACACACACACACACACACACACACACACACACACACACACACACACACACACACACACACACACACACACACACACACACACACACATATATATATATATACGCGTGTATGTGGGGAAATTCAATTTTTCACCCCATTGTAGCTCCGGCGGAACCGGAAGTTTGACAAGCCATTTCTGACGCACCGCAGTGCTCTGTAACCCATGCCGCGCGCGTGTTACGCGAATGCGTATTGAAAGATCCCCAAGTTTCTCTTCGGAATAATGCATTTGCAAAATTACCTTTTAACTTTTAACCATTTATATATATATATATATATATATATATATATATATATATATATATATATAGAAATTATCGCAGAGAAAAATATGCGCTATCGTGCGGTGCATAAAACATTTCTATATAAATTTATACAGGTAAGTTAATTTCTGTTTGAATATCATAAAAAGTATTGTCGATGAGTAAAATATTAGTTTATATATATATATATATATATATATATATATATATATATATATATATATATATCGAATATTGATTCTTATTTGGGTGTTATGAGATAGATTGTAATGAAATTAATGGATATAAAATCAATGCAAAATACACCAAAGATCGGCAAATGATAAATTTTTTTTATTCAAATCTAACATAGAATCGACTCGGAATAATCGTTCAAAAATAAATTAAAATAAAAAAATCGAAATTGACTGCACGGGGGCCCCAGCGGTTTACGGCACCATATTCGCTCAAGTATAGATGTTTATGTAAGCCTCTATAAACCATCGCAAAATTAAATTGCTCACCAACGATATATATATATATATATATATATATATATATATATATAGGGTGTCCGTAACGAAATTGCTTTAGTCTTAATTAACTTCAATGCGAATGAAGCGGGCGCGCGGCGGTGGCCCATATTGCGCGTATATATATTAGTCAATAAAATTTGACTTTGACGCGATTGTCGCTATATATATATTAATTAGAGTGGCTAATTATATATCAAATATATATTAATGCATTTAGGCGTATAGCAAACGCGTAAAATTTGCGAGCTTAAGGTAAATAACGACTATATATACATACACACGCGTAAAATGCATGTAAACTTGAACTTTACGATCTTTCACCCATTATTTTCGAAGCATACAATTTGACAGCGTGAACGTCTCGTGCGCGAGATTGCCCTTCGTAATCTCCGCCCTCGTACGACCAAAAATCGAATAAGGTATGATATTTACTTGTTCTCCCGAAATTACGAATCTTTCCATTTTCCGCAATAACTTTTTAGAGAAGTCCGTATCACAGATATTGCGGCGAAACCGATTCATCAGAATACGTGCAGATTCGCGGTCTACTGTGGAGGGAAACTTCTTTGAAATCCATTTATCAATATTATATCAATTTGATAGCGTTTGCCGTATAAGTGTTTTATACGTATGGAAACTTTCAGATTTCCAATGTTGTAAAAGATTCTATGAAACAAATATTTTCTTTGTAATTTGTAACAAATTGTAAATTATTTCCATGTTGCTCATATTTGCAGTATCCTGACATAGATAAATTCATGTAAAACAATTTACCAATGAAGAAAAAATAAGATGAAAGTCTAAGTTCTAATTCTATACTGAACGTATTAATAGTGTATTTGTATTCAATTTATCTATATCGACCAATGTTAATTGTAAAGTAATACCTTAAATTAAAATCTCATTTATTATTATTGACAGTCTGTTTCGTACCTGTAATACATGCGTATTAATATTAAGTAACTGAAAGTCATGCAAATGTAAATAAAGCCGAACTAATTCGGTTAGATGTCGTAACGATAATGTACAATATAACGTTAAATCTATAATAAAGAGGAAAATTTCCAGCCTTGCAGGATTAATTGTACAATCACTCTGTCTTCGTTAAAATCGATCGTAATGCATTTCAGGATAACCCGTGACCCCAAGTTCCAGCGCTCCTTTCGTCAGTAATACATGTATACACAACAGTATTGTCGAAATCATGCATTCGTGCGCTAACGTTGATTGACAAAACGAAAAACAACAAAAAAAAAACCGCTCGAAAATACTACATAAACAATGCACGCACGTTTAAGGATGTTTTCAGCGCGCGCGTAAAAAAAATCGCAGTGCTTGAAAGCTCCTTTAACCACAAAGCGCCTTAGTAATAACGGTTTTTTCAAAACTTTTTTACCGCAGTCTATATATGTATAGATAACGTAAATGTATAAATATACGTACCTCGTCACTAATACAGCAAAAAATCGTTAAAGTATTTTCTAAGGAACGTTTATAGCTTTAATTTATAAATACATACCTAGGAAGAATTGCGATGATTAAATAAAATAGGAAAAAAGTCAAATAAAAATCATAATAAGAATAATAGTTGGTGTCTATATAATATAATATAATATATATATAGAATAATTCAATTACATATGCACTAAACAAATCAACGACCTTTCCTTTACCCTTGCCGTCCGAGTACCATATATATAGACCGATGTTTATAAATCGAGTAGGGAAAAGGAAGAAAAATCTATACGAACACGCTGAACGAGAAAAAGAAAATGCTTCCCCAATTGCCTTTAGCTCTGCAAAGATATAAACGTGACTGTACAAACATCTCTATAATGGGCTGGCCAGGCGCGTAATTAAGCGTCCTTCTCGATTTCTATCCTCGCGCCAAACGCGAGAGAATCGATAGATCACTATGCTATTGCAAAAAAAAAAAAAAAAAAATAAATAAACGAAAAAAAAAGAAACAACGCTTTCTGTTCCGGATCCCCGGATCCGTCTCGATCCATAGTTTGCGAGCGAAATGCAAATCATCATTCCATGATCTACACACGCGCGCGCGCACACACACACACACACACACACACACACACACACACACACACACACACATCATTATGCGTCTAATGTTTATACTGTCGCATTCGAAACACCCACGAAATTGAGCATGCATACCATTATATATATAGCAAGATATAACGTAGCGCAACAGAGGTGTCGAAAATTAATTAACGTAACCAACTTATCTTTCCTATTGATGTGTATATATAGATATAGAATTGACAGTTTGGCAAGAGATGCACATCGGCACGACACGGCGCGGCGTGGCGATAATGAATTGAGAAAAAATACAAGGAGAAGCGAGAGTGAAGCGCCCGCGTCGCGGAGAAGAGGCAGATAAAGAAACTAAATTGAACACACACTGATGCAGAGGTGGCAAGGAGCTATAATCGCGATTGTGCAATTACTGTTTGCTCGTCTGCTCCTACTATTTTATGCGGTGGAAAAGGAGGGAAGAACGAGAGTGGCGGTGGAGTCGACGACAGGTACTCCCGTCGTATTTCTCTCTCTCTCTCTCTCTCTCTCTCTCTTTCTCTCAGTACTGCTCATCTCTATCGCATGCCGGCCCTCTTAAAGCGAGGGAGAGAAAGCGCCGAAGCATCGATTGGTATCGGATCGCGTGACTGCGAAACTTCGACCCGCGATCCCAATTAGATTCAGTCGACCGGTCGCGGGCGAGCTGTAGACGAGAAAAGAGATTGAGACAGAGAAGAGAGAGAGAGAGAGAGAGAGAGAGAGAGAGAGAGAGAGAGAGAGCCAGAAATAGAGAACCAATGATGGGATGAGGTATTCGCCAGGTGAGAAGTGGGTAGCGAAATCAATATGGGAAAACAAGACGCATCTGCGCTCTCGGCGTGGGGAATGCCTTAATAAATATATATCGTCGAAACGAAAGTTCGCGGTACGATGTAAGCCGAGAACCTCCACGAAACAATGACACACATACACAAACATACATACATATATATATATATATATATATATATATATATATATATATATATATAGTATACATCCATTTATCCATATAACATATGTGTATATATAGTTTTGAAACTGCGCTGCTTATGTTTTGTTCGATTCTCGTGAGTAATGGGAGAGAATTCCTCCGAGGAGTTCACCTATATCTACGGTCGGTATACGTACGATACGGACGCGAGAAACAGGAGACAGTTATACGGGAATACATGGAGTTACAGTGACGAAGCTGTATTTGTTTTTGTTTATCGCTCCTGTGCTTCGAGCAGAAGTCTAGGTAAGTGTGTATATATTATGATATATATACACGTATATATATATATATATATATATATATATATATATATATATATATACACCCACATGAGAAATTGCGAAATAGTTTGAGACCGGTTTCACAGTTTCGGACATTTCTAACCTCCGTTTAGACTTTGAATGTAACGTACTCCAAATTACACGATGGTTTAACTATATATTTAACTGTATATATGGTCGAAGCTATAATAATAACTCTTCGCTGAAAAACCGCAAATCGTTTATTCAGATTTACATTTAATTTCGAATATATCCCATATAGAACTATGTATACTGCAGACAAGAAAAAAATACATTTCAAGATTCATTACAACAGTACGTAAATTTAATAATTAAGACATAATACGAAATTACGATGCTGTAATCGGTCTCAGTAGCCGAATTGGTCGCCTGAAGTAGTAGAGTGTAAAATATTATTAGTATTTTTTTATTTTTGAATGAAAAGTGGACTATTCATTCGTGCGATGCAATGGTGCAAATTTCTGCAGATTTTAAATGAATTTTATTATGAAAAATAAACATTGGATCTTATTGTTATTATAAATTATTTAAATCGCAACTTTCATTCTTGGCAATTAGATTGTGAGACTCATTAAAGATTTTATTGCAAATCATATAATCGATCCCATGGTCTACACTTCCCCCAGTGATTTATATAATTTCTATTGCAGTTTCTCCTAATCAACTTCAAATTTTCATTGTCTGTAGCCAGGATTAGTTGACGTTGAGGAAATACAAGATATTTTTCTTGAAAATGTAAATATAATTCGGACAATAAAAATGTTAACGAATCTATATAGTAATTATAATTAAATAATTAAAAGTTGATTTAAATAATACCGAGATAATCGCAGTTTACATCATCTCAACGATGTCTTATCCTATTGATATTGAATCGTCAATTAATTAGCTTATTATTGAATTTATCTCCAAGCGACATTTCTTTCTATTATCAGATAGACTTAAAATCCATTGCAAAATTATAATAAATTACGATTTATATAAATTTACGAAATTAAAAAAAAAATTATACATCCTTGGATAATATGCGATATATACGAACATTTTCTGCGACATTTATACTATAAGATTTTATATGTCATTTTTCCAAGGTATAAAAAAAAGATGAAAAAAAATCTATAATCTTTAATTTAATGCATGCAATAATTAAGTGCACTCGCGTGATCTACTCCCAGGCACGACAGACGGGTCGAATTTTGCGACTGTACAACACGAGGGCAGACAGGATCCATTGTCTGTACAGATAGTTATATATATATATATATATATATATATATATATATATATATATATATATGTACGTATGTATAGGTATGATTTAAAAGGCCTACTTTCTCATATAATATAAGCACACCAGGAAGATGAAAAGTTCAAAAGGCGAGATAGAGAGAAGGATAGAGTGTGTGTATGTGTGAATGAGAGAGAAAGAAAGAGAAAGAGAGAGCGGCAGAGAGAGAGAGAGAGAGAGAGAGAGAGAGAGAGAGAAGAGCCACGAGGCGCATAATGCCATGACAGTTGCGACGCTAACCGTCAAAGCGCGTCCGCGCTATCTCGGACAGCAGTAGCAGCGGCGGCGGCGGCTAGGGCGGCGGACGCGAACAGCCCATCAGACCGGATCGGCGAAACTGCGTATACTTTCCGTGGGAGGGGGTGGAAGGGGAGGGGGGAAGCCGGAACAATGACGGAGTTTCCCGAACTATTGATGTATTGACGCTAAAAGGGACTGAGAGCGGTGATCGGGGCGATGGAGCGCGAGGGGTGCCAGCATACGATATATAACCGAGAGATGGCTCCTGCGCGTAGGATGCGTGTGTATATATATATATATATATGTGCCTGCGCGCGTGTGTGCGCCTGTGTAGCAGAAAATGCGTATTATCCGCTCGAATGTTATAATTGTGAGGGAATCGCGATGCGCGAAGGTGGAGGAGCGCAAGCCGCGTAGAGCGTCGATAATTTACCGGTATACGCAAATACAATGCCGCCGGCGTGTCGATAAATCACGAATTCTCGCCGTTATTATAGGCTTGGGTGGAATGAGGGACGCTGGAATTTGTTTCGGGACTTCTTCGATCGTTCACCTGCAGCTTTTACGCGAATCCCTCCAGAGAGGGAAGGGGAGGGGGAGAAGAGCCGTGTTTTTAATTATAAACTTGGAAGCGCAAATTATATGCGGTATAACTTTTTTACTCGTCCGGAATGATTGCAGTTCCCCCGCGAATTCGCGAAATGTAACATGTACCGCGTACCGCGAGCGTATATGAATATATATATATATATGTATATTACGGATATATTGATTTTGCGCGTGGAGTCTGATTTATTGCTTAATTTATGGAATCGGGGAGCATATGCACGTTTGATTGATGTGTATGTATGGTTTTTACAAGAGATTTACATAGAGGAACGAATGGTAATCAAAGCATTCGAAATCGCCTCATCTGCTGCAATACACAAATACACGGTACATAAGCCGATATAAGCATTTAATAAAAGCCAAATGTGTACGTTATGGATCGACCCAAATTAAAAAAAAAAAAGACAGAAAAAGAATAATTAAATAAAAAATAAATACGACGTCGGTTTTTCATTTCAACATTGTAATTTCAGCACGACACGCTGCTGGAGTCTTTTTTTCAAGCCTGTATAATTTTGTCAACGATGTGCGTACAAAAAGCGAATGAATCTATATAATGCTCTCGAAATATATTGTTTGTTCGCGCATTGAGTTCGTTAAATCGATCATTTATCATCTGTAATAGAAGAATTGTTTATTATATATGCTGCGCGACTAGTCGTGGACGTGTATCGCCCGTAGATTGCTATACACTTTAAAGAAAATAACAATCAAATTGAACATATTATGTAAATGCTTATATATCTTGTAAGTAAGCATATTTCTCTCTTCCATCGTCACGATGCGGTTACAGTTGCGAAGACATATGAAAATTATAATGTTGTGAGAAATAAATACTAGTGCAAACGAAAAATAATATCTCGGATTATATAATTGTATATATATAAGAAAGAGTCCGTGAATGTAACAAACAATTTATCAGGGAATTGAAAAAAAATCATAACTATTGATAAACAATTTGCCCACTACCTATCAAATTTAACGTTTTGAAGTTCTGAAATACTCGTATAAAATCGTATTGGTTTCTACATAGAAATTCAAATAAATCTACATTGCTTCTACTACCAAAATTATTGATATCGACAATAATATAAATGATTTTAAAAATAAGAAACAATTAAAAGAGTGGCCATTTCGTGTAAATTGCGCTGCTGTATAGATGTTGATAGGTGGCGTCATGATAATGACGATGATGTTGCATTCACCTCTCAGTCACGACTTTCACTTTCGAATTATTCTCGTCTTAATATCATTTGTCCGAAAAAATTACAAAAATAACTGAGTAGAAAAATTACAAATAGTAAGAAAATAAAAAGGAACTTAAGAGAAATTATTAGTTCATTTATTAAATGTTCAATAATTTTCTCTTGGTTTTATTATATAAAATAGAGACTGGGACGTCTATTTTCATTGGTAGTAAAGCTATTCGATGCCTATCAGTGTAGCAAAATATTTATATTAATGTACTGATCGTATAATTAAATTGATATAATTATTTCATTAGTCCACTTCCATATGTAATACTGATTATATAGTAGAATTATATAGTACTACGACATGGTGCAGGTATATATTATGTATAAACAGAAATACCAGCTAAGCCACCAAATGTTAATCAAATAGCTGTGTGCTTCTTTTCGATCAACTTTGTACTTTTTAAACAATTTTCTTATCAACCGCAACAATTTCAATTTCTAAATGTAGCCAGTTATTACTTCCCCTCTACACACACACACACACACACACACACACACACACACACACTATATGTGTACTAGGCACTACCTGCCAATTCGACGAAATTGCAAAATTACCGCGAGCGCCGATGCATCTCTCGTATATATATATATATATATATATATCTAAAGTGGAATTGAACCGCCCGCCGTACCTATCGGCCAGCGTCAAAAGAAGCCCCGCGCATCTCCGCGTCGGCATCTATCAAACGAATCGCGGACTTCTGAAACAAAGGGGCACTGCAGCCCCCCCCCTCCTCTCTTTCTCCCCACCGTACTCACCAGACGATCCTTTCAGCGCGCGCGGCCGAAATTCACTTTCCAACTCCCGGCACGCTCCGCTCCCGCGGCGGTACGCGCCGCCAACGGGACAGTTAAGCGCGTGCGCTCTCGCCGCTCTCCAGGCGGAATGCCGCACGTTCTCCCACGTGCGTCGATTCTGCGCGGCTTGCTCACTATATATATATATATATATATATATATATATATATATATATATATATATATATATATATATGTATGTGTGTATGTGTATATCTCAATCGAATGACCGAGTGATAGGGAGGACTACTCCTTATCTCCGCGCACCGATGGACGTCAAACGCTGCCCATCCCCTCGACCCGGCCGCCCCTCTCGGGGAAATACTTTGGCACGGAATAAGGGGAGGCCGGATCGATAGCACACCTGATGCCTTTCACGCTTCTAGGACTCACTCTCTCTCTCTCTCTCTCTCTCTCTCGCCCGTCTTTCCAGAGGGTTACTTCGAATCCACTCCTGATGATGTGAGCCGAAGTCGTCGACGAGTCTGAAGGGGTGCGGAGACGAGTAGTCTGCAGGTGCGCTCTCACGATTGTTGTTTCCGGGTTTCGGGAGGTGGATACACGCCACGTTTGAGCCGACTATAAAGGGCGTAAAAAATGTACGTGACTACATACATACATGAGCGTTTCTCGCTGAGGTCGCAATCGTGTAAGGGTTGTGGGAAGGAGGAGGGGGGGAGATTAATGTGATTGGACAGCGCTATATGTATAATGAACGCCGTGCCGTTATTCGCTGGGAAGACGGATCGCGTTAACTTTCACGTTTGTTTCTTTTTTTTTATCTAATGTACGAACTATCGTTTGGTCCTGTGGCTCGCTCGCCGACAGATTTACGAGGTCGCGTTAAACGTAAAAGTAAATTTCGATTTAAACGAGACTTCTGAAAATTTCCATTTTTTGTCACCTTTTTTCCTATCCATACCCTATATACATTCATACTCGGTCATATATATATATATATATTCAGAAAATGTCCGCCCCATTTCTCGGACCCGGAATTCGCATTTTAATCCCAAGTTTTTCGTTATCCGCCTCCGAAGCATCTGTATGTGTGTGGGTATGTGTGTGTGTGTGTGTAAACCGCAATTCTAAAATTCGGAACGATCGCCAGTCGGGAAAGTTTAAAAAACACCATTTATAAGTTTTGGAATGGCGTGTAATAAACGCGAATTCGTCCATAGCCGCAGAGCCGCCGCCCCGCCCGACGTTTTATGAAGTTTAATCCGACGCATTTTTCCGCTCTCCCCCCGGCTACTCTTGAGTAGGTCAATTTTTATTCTAGATTTATGACGACTCCGGGAATGTACGGCCAGAATTCAGACATCTATCATTTTTTATTGAGTAAATTTTTCCGCTAAGAATAACCCGGTTCGCAATAAACGCACGTATACGCATATAGGCATTAGGACGTTTTCGGAAATTTTAACTTTAGGGACGATAGGAAACGAACCCACAAACTTTTCTTAGCTGGTTCAGTTTTCCTGGACATTATTATAAGTCTTCATTTAAAATATAAGAAATAATAAATCGTTTATATATTTAGAATTATTTATATTTTTATTATATATGTATATATATATATATATATATATATATATATATATATATATTGTTTTTTAAATTAATATTTTATGCTAGAATAAAAATTCCATTAAAGTTTTCAGAACTTGTTCTCACTTTTGTTCAACTAATACACGCGAATCGCGAGAATGAGAAATCGAGAAATACGGGTAGATAAATTGTCACTAGCAAGTTCAATTGCTCAAGAGACCGTGGTGATAGTTCTATATGATTATACTGGAATAAAATGTATAAGACCTGTATTTGTTATCAACTTGATTCTGTAACGTTCTAAAATATTTAAGTTTCAGTATGGAAACTCCATTCGAATAAATATTATATTAGTCTTGTTAGGATAGCTATTTAGGCAATGAATTAATCAATATCAATTTATTGAAACCAATTTTTGGCGACGTTTCATTCTTAAAATTCACATTTAGAAAAATAAACTACGTTTGGACAAGTTCCTTGTTTTTATAAGGCAACGAAACTATTCTAACTGCTATACTGTTTCGATATAGGAGAGACCATTTTATTTTTCTCTAGAAAAAACAGGAAATTAAAGTTTCAATCAAGTTCAGTTCTTTTTATTACTATTATTTTTTTTTTTTTAATCATAAGCTTAGAGACCAAGATTTCCTATAAAAATGAAAGTTTCAATTAAGATATACCGTTAAAGATGCCGATTCGTAACTTTTGAAATTCAGTATTTGAGAATTATTGATAAAAATTTAAAAGCGCGTCTTTTTGTCGCTTATTACTTATAGAAGTGAGATTAAATAAATAAAACAAGTCCCTTGAAAAGATTGAAGAAAATACTCTATAAAAAAAGCTGCAAGAATAATGCACATTTCGTGCTATACACTTCAGAATTTCTTTACTTCTTTAATACATGAAGTAAACAAATTCTATTATTGTTTATATTCAATTTTTTGCATTTTTTGTTTATATTCAATACTTGCTCTCATAATTACACTTTACTACGTAAACTAATAAAACAGAGAGGTACACGCGCGCGTGAACGCAAACATTTATTTATATATATATAATATATATAATTAAGAAATGTCCAGAATTTTATTCTGATTCGTTTTAAAAGAAGTCACCTCAAAGTATCTCAGAGAAATGGCAAGAGCTCTTACAGCAGTTTATCAATTTATATTATTTTTATCATTGTTTAAATAAAATGTATGTAAAATTTAGAGACAGTTAGAATTTTTCATAATATCGATAACTTAAAATAATTACCTAATCGCTACATTGCTGTTCTCAATATTTTTATCGATAGCCAAATATCGAAATTGTAATAATAGATTAAGAATTATATACTATTCGTAAGGTTATTTTTTTAATTGTTTATTGAGCCTTACCTTGCGGTACTGCAATGCAAGGTCGACTCGCGGCAGAGTCGGAGCAAGCTCCAGACACTCCACCCATGTCCAAAAAGCAGTTCGATATTCTGGCCCCTCAATGAGGGGCGTATCAGATATCAAGCTGATAAGAACAGATACTACACTTTGATCTTAGCGGAGAACCGCCGAGAAGCGATACCGACGAGAGGTTCCGCTCCCTCCTTATACACTACGGGCGACTTGTTCTCTTGTGCTACGCGACATTTATGCACCAACACCTAGCGGCTCTATTAGGTACTACGAAATGTTGCCTAGGTTGCCTGAACGCAGGGGTTGCCGTCACAGTGGCCAACGTATAAGTATATATATAAAAGCCTATACCCGGGGGCTGGGAGTCGATAAATGTAACAAAATCATAGCTGGATGAATTGTGTCATTAAATATTAAGGCTAATAAATTATAAACCAATACTTAGTATCATAATAATAATACGTCAATACGAACATAAATCGTTTTGTAAAATAAATTGATGAAGGAATTGGAAAAGTTGATTTCATGGTTATCGAATTAGTGTACTTTCTGTTTAATTTTTCATTAGCTCAATATTGTTTTAATTAATTTAAACTTTTTATATTTATAAATATCTTTGCGTTTTCATTAATATGTACTTGGACATTATGTAGGGGCCTGTCTTGACTTTTTTGTTAAATATATTTATTGAATGGTAATTGTTCAAACAAACCGAAAACAGTAAATTGTTCAAGCGGACAAATTCTTTTGACATTAATCTTCAGCTTCATTAATCCAGAAATTCGTTTTTCTAGAAGTTTCATTTATGTCATTTTTATAAATTCTTAAAATTTCGAGAATTGCAATCAATTAAGATTTTTGACAAATTCAAAATTGTGCTTCCTTTCAATTTGAATAAATTCAATAATTAATAATTTTGAATTATTTTCGACAGAAAATTTAGACGCCAATATTTTAAGTCAACTAGAATTTATACGATAAAAGCGCCAATATGGAATAAGATTACCATTTACAAGCAAGCATAAAACTTTTATTATTAAAATGATTGATTAATTTAAAAAAAAAACATCGTAATTCAACTATAAAATATAATGTTTAATTTAAATAAAAGTCAAATAATTACGATTCTAGATATATAAATTATCAATTTGCTATAATATGGCCAAATTACAACTTCGAACAATCATAACCTTTTAAACATACGTTTTTGTGATATGAATTGGATGACGGAAGGTATTCCCAGCGCTAGAACACTTAGACCTGATTGTACATACCTTGTACAGATACGTGCAATTTATTATGTTTTTGTATATTTTGTGTTTCTTTACAGCATGCTTAAAAATATTGAAATATTTAATCTTTTATTTTTTATTTTTGAGGATTCCATGAAAATGAAAAAAAAAAAATTGTTGTTGGAACGCCAAATTCGTAGTATTTCAAAAATTAAAACATTGTTTTTTTTTATAAATACGAGCCAATTGAAAACGCAAATAGTTCTATATTATTTCAGAAAATTAAATTTATATTGCTTGTTTTTTTATTTTCAATGCCTTCATTCAAAAGTTCTTCAACTAAGCAGAAACTTGGAATTTCTGATTTATAATTCTCATCGTTTATTTGGGATGTAGGGGCTTCATAGATATTTAAAAAACTTTGAAGCACCAGGAGTGAGAATTCAATCATACACACACACACACACACACACACACACACACGATCATCAAAGGTTAGTAAATCGGATAGGACACGTGCATAAAGATATATCTAACTTCACTATATTTTCACTATATTTTCACTCGATTTTCATCCCCTCCCCATGCATGACGAGATATGCATAGAGAGAAAAATACGTTTCCTCTCACAATCGTTCCCCTCCTTTCCTCCTAATAGAATACGATCCGCAAGCTTTATAACATCGCGCGGTGCGTGCGCGCATATCCCTATACGGCTGAAAAAGCACTTCGTCCAAAAGATATATATATATATATATATATATATATATATATATATATAGAAGCATAAACTGCTCAATCGAGCGCTCGCGCGCCAGTTCTAAAAATACCGCGTGTCTATTGTGTGCGCGCGCGCGCGCGCGGGCCCGCGTGTGTGTAGATATAAGCGCAGGAATATGAAATCGCATCGCTTTTATCCGCTTTTACGCGTATACGGTATATGCGCATACGCGCAAGTACAAACGAGCCGATCTCCATAAGGACATTCAGTCGCGACTCCGACGAGGGCGATAGCGAGGGGGCGATGGGGGGGACAGAGACGACAGGCATCCGAGCGTGCCGAGATGCAGACGAGCGATTTTCCGGCGACGCGAGGCGACAGCACCGCCCGCGTCGTCGGACTGCGCATTATTGTGCGTATTTAAAGAACGGCTCGTGTGCGCGTGAGGGAGGACGTAGTAGAGAGAGAGAGAGAGAGAGAGAGAGAGAGAGAGAGAGAGAGAATCGATAAAGATCTACATTTTCCGCGACCGATGCGTAATTATTCAAGACTGCGGGAAAATTCTCTCTCTCTCTCTCTCTCTCTCTCTCCGCGTGCTCGGCCCGTGACGGGTCGATGACCATATGGGCATTCGGGCGCATTCTTTGTATATTATGCAGGTATGCCTATAATACGCAGCTGCAATTGCTCCAATTTTCAATAACGACGCTTCGATTTTTAGCCGCGAAATATGTCATGATCCTTTCGCGCTCTATATATGCTAATGCTAATATTCTGCTTATTTCACTTTTATTGCGATAATATGGTCAATGGAGACTGAAAGGTCCATTAATTCCTTAAAAGAGAAGTCCGTATTTTTTATAAATAGTCTGCGTAATTATATACAGGAAGAGTACACAGTTATTTTTACCTTGACAAGAATCTCTGTGTCATAAAAAAATCGCAATTATATATCCATATAGCACTTTAAGTTATAAAAAGGATTTTTGTTTTTAGAGGATAATCGAATAATTTAATAATGCTTTTATGCTTCAAATTTCTCATGCTTTCACGATAGCTGTAAATAACGCTATACGGTAAAAAAATATTTCTAAATTCAATACAGATGGTGAAATATTCTAATTAAATTTTCCAATTTTTTTATCTATATATGTTTAATATAAATCTAAAATTTAAAACACTGAGTTCTAGAATTTTCATTTACAATTTTCTGAAACATGTTATTTTTTACAATTATTACTTTTTTGTATTACCATTTCACCCTTATGTAGGTAAAAAATTTTAAAAAATATGGTCATCATTATATATACATATATTGAGTGAAAGGCCGAAATCGCAAAAACGAACATGTTACGCGCGCGAAACAGAATGACAATACTACAATTATCCGCACTTGCCACGCTCGCAGATCAATGCCGCGAAATGAAAACCGTCCGCCTACCCCCCCCCCTCCTCGATCCCTCCCACCCCCGGCTCGCGCTTAACGCGCAACCTACCCGTAACTCCGCGCGTGCCAAAATTACTTTTAATTGCACGATCGGGCCGTTGACCGCTTTGCGCTCGGCGACGTTCGGCGCGGCGAGCACGGATCGCGCAAAAATCGAAGGAGCTCCTCTCGCGTCGCCCGAAGAAAGAAGCTCTCGTACGTCTGTGACTGTACGGCGGGGCTGGGGGGGGGAGGTGCGTACGTATGGGCGAAGCATTCGCAAAAGTAAAGGGAACTCATTTAAATGGAGTTTGCCGCTAGTTTAATTGCACGAAACGTAACTTACCGCTCCGACAGAGCTTTTAATTATTCCCTCCCCCCCCCAGCCCCAACCCTTCGCCCAACCGCGTTCTCTTGACTCGGCCCCGTGTATACGCAATGTTCTAATTAAGTGCGGCAAAATGCCGCAGCACCGAGTTGTCGCGGCCCTACAGAGAGACTGGCGCGAGGGGAGGGGGGTCGAGGCTCGAGCTTTGAATCCAAAGATGAACCGCGCCGACTGCCGTATATATATATATATGATTCTTATAGACTTTAAGAAAATTCCGCGGGCACCGTGCTTTTCACTTTCCTTCATATTATATACACACATACAGCGAAAAGAAAACGGCGGCAGTGGAAAGAGCCGGCGTAGAGGAAAGTGCTCAAGGCTTATGGTATATGAAGGACGCGCGTTTCCGCTAACCGCTGAACGCAGCGAGAGATCCGAGTTGAATGTGGAGGGAGAGATGGATGGAGGAGAAAAAGGGGGAGGGGCAATTAAGGCGGGAAAAGCGAAGAAGGAAGTCGTTGGAGTGAGAAGCCGAAAAGTCTTGGATTTTTCTCCTCGTGCTCCTAAAATATATAAATATATATATATAGTGAGATGCATTAAAAAAAAATTACGAGTCGGCCCACATCTTTTCATTATAGGAGTGAATATACGTATGATGAAAAAGAAGCAAATATACCTTTGCACTGACTTATATTGGCTTTGCAGTTCAATATAATACGAACATCTTTAAGAATAAAGATCCTTTATTATGGAAAGTGGAGATTCGTTCAAACATAATTCAGTTTTTTTTATTCGCCTACCATACCATTTGTGTACGCGTAAATCCGCCCATATAAATTGGATAAAGTGGAGAAAAAAAATTAATGTGCTTCGACAACGGAAAATTTAATTGTAATCTAGGGGCGAGCGATGAAAATGGATCGAGTCCGGAATGGCCTTACCAAAATCATACACATACAGTAAACTAAATTCAAATGCGCAAGACGGAAATCCATTGTTATCACTATATAAATATAAAATTTATACGGATGACTGAATCGACGGAATAATTTTGAATACACACACACACACACATATATATATATATACATGAAGAGAGAAAGAGAGAAAGATTTATATATATGGTCTTCGAAAATATAATTTACTTCTTCCTGGCAAAATTCTGAAAGGATATCGGATACATGTGTGCGTGCGTGTGTGTGCGTGTGTTATATATGTATATATATATATATATATATATATATATATATATATATGTATATGTATATATGTATGTATATATAATTTGGACTGGAAATTGTCGTTGAATGAAGTAAAATGAAAGAAATTGTTTCGCGAATATTATATATATTATGATGTTTGAATTTGTCGATATTTCATTCCATTTTAGTTAAACGATTATTTATTTTTAAATAAAATTTAATAGACTTTTAATGCTTGAAAAACAGTTTTTGAGTCGTTCGATAATTAAGTTTAAATTTTCACCGACTCGCTTTATATATATATATATATATATATATATATATATATATATATATATATATATATAAAATCAAATTTCATAAATGTGTACACATATAAAAAAGTTCATTAGGTTATTCGCAATCGTCAAGGTTCAGATCCGAGATCTGCACTATAAACGTTAAAATTATGAAAATCGCCAAGCCATAGCAGCGTCGCACTATAATGCAATAGCAACGTTTTCGAAACATTTGAAGCCGATAACTATATATATGTATATATAAGGGAGTGCGGTGCAATGCTCTCGACATTATCTCGACATTATTTCCCGATATCGCGAAAAACGCAGGGAACTGACTTTGGCGAGGGCTGGACATTGGGTGGGAGGTAGCGTAGCTGCGAGCTACTTAATATCAATTACAGACAATTATACGGCGGATAATACGCGAATTTTGCGCAAATCGCAACGGAAATCTAGCCCCCCTCCCCCGAGCCCTTCAGCCTTACGGCGTTAATCTTATTGCCGGCAGCCACGAATCGTTATTTTCCGTGTGTGCGTGTGTTAGAAGGGGGGGGGGAGTGTAGTGCTGGTATTGCGTGCATTCGGTGCGCTATAGTTACGTGTACACACTACGAGGAAAGTAACAATGCTCAACGCATTAAACGAGAAAATTGTCCATACGCGAAATCGGCATATATTGAGTTTTATCCAAGAAATGAACACACTCGCATGTTTTATTTTTTAACTCCGTTATCAATTTTGAAGGTTCTTCGAAGATTAACTTGTCTTCTTTAAATATAGAAATTTCTATTTTGGATCCTGGATGGAGTGGCAATTTCGGTATTTCGGTATTTTTTATAAAATAGGCAGTCCTTTGCAATTTTACAGCTGCACGAAACTTGCAATAGGCTTTAATAAGTTTACGAAAAAACAAAAAACGAAACATTAAATAAAAAAAGATACGGGGATCAGTTAATTTTATATGATCATCAGAATCTTATTTTTGGATTAGTCTCTCAGTCGACCTTCAAATCGCCTTTGATAGGACTATACAAATACAACTCGAATAGTCAAACGAAGGATTCTCCAGACAACTCTTCGGAAAACGTAGTTGAAATCTTTGCATGTTGAGGAATGAAAAAACTAAGAGTCTAGCTTCTCATAGCCTTATAAAAGATTAAACGTATACCGCACGAGATACGCTAACATTCCGATAAGATGATTCGGATAACTCGTCGTTGCAACGTGGGATCAACAGCCGGTCCAGAATGGAAAATCTCTAAGAGCGTTTTATTGTAAAGGAAGAACATTGAAGCAACGTATGCGCTTCAAAGCTGACTACGGGATCAAAGTCAAAGTTTGCGCATGAATCAATCATTTTGACGACAACCTATACAACTATTTAATTTAATTTTCCCAAAATTATCAGATCATACGTTCAACAGAGTATACTTTCGGAGTATTGATAAATTCGATCATAGTTTCCCGAATTTGAGTGCGTTTAATCGGAATCCGGACCTTTGAATCTCTTTATCCCATCAACCTTTAGAGATATCTGACTCAGCATTGCAAAAAACGCTGTTTTACCAATGTTTGAAATTACGTAACTTTTCAGATTTTATCACGTCTAAATATAAACAGAAATTGATGAAAGTACACGTCTCATCGTCGAGATATCGCACTTTCAATTTTCCATCAATTTGGCTTCATTACGCCTACCCATCGAAATTCACCAATCCCTGCTTATATCTTTAAATTTAAGGAGAAAAAGGACTACTTGGACATAATCATACATTCTTGTAACTTTAATAATTAAAACATTCTTGTAACGTATTTAACAGGAGTATAATTGCAACGTTAATTTGGCATCAATGTATCGAGGTACAGAAAGATTTTTTCTACTGGTTTTCATATTCGTTACGTAACTTTCTTCAAATTTTGTCTTATTTTTTACCTTCTTAATTAAAGCCACGCTAAATAAGTTTTGGTTGGTTTTGAGGCTTGCGATTTTATTGAAAGTTATACTTAATTACAGTAAGTTTAATCAGACTTTGATTGATTTACATCAATAGGCAGAATAAAACAAAATTCACAATGATGAAAACATCGATATTTCAGCCCAATAAACGATTATTTAAGCAAACTCGCCACCTCTTGAGAGAGAGCGAGAGAGAGCTTGTTTTTTTTGAGAAACTTTTCGTACCTTTTGAGGTATGTAATAAAATCTGAAGGGCTGCATAACTACAAAAATGGGAAAAACGACGCTCTTTGTGTTTTTAGATCAAATTTATATCTGGAAAATCTGACGTGATAGAGCGATTGCCGAAGGCGAATTTCGATTTCACGCACCAAAAGCTCGCGAGAAAGTATATTCTGGTTTCTGGGAAAATTCTTCGTTGGCCCGTGCAATTATGCGGCATTGTAAGAGTCATGACACTACGGGCTTACATCGTTATGCTTTTGTTTTTTTTTTGCACTTCCTTCTACCCGGATAATATACGCGCCCATCGCGGTCGTCGCCTTCTGCGCGTCTATATAGTGGAGTCGGATGCCTATACAATTATACATATATAGGAAACGTACGATGCGAAGGATGTGAACAATGGTGGAGGGGGAAGGGGGGAATAGGCTTCGAATCGCTGCATGGTACGTAACTATATGTCGTTACGATTTCATTGCCAATCGATCGATTCGCGATTTGAGCGGAAACGCTTTCTTTTTGTATTCGTATATACACATTCTCGGGGATAAATTGAGTTCTTATATATAAAGCTATATAATTTTATACGCTGGTCGACTGCATTAAGTATAATTCCTACTATATAAGCTTTTGAAATCTAAAATATTGCTTTCCCACTTTGTTTTAACAGACAATTTTAAGAGAGCATAAACCATTGTCTGATAATAAGTTTATAATCCAAACACATAAATGACTCTTCTATTATAATCTTTTCTATATTTCAAATTATCTATATTTTTGCCTATGTTCATTTAGTAAAACTAAATTTCTATATATTCAAAAAAATATCTCTCTGTTGACAATAGTTTTCACAATTTCATATCTATTTGCTCTGGAATTTCGAAACGTACATGTGCAAATTTTTTTCCTTCTTTTTTTTGGAAATATCGAAACTTATTGGTTTTTGCCCAATGAATGGTTATAAAAATAAAATGGCATGCACACGCGTCAAATTTATTAGTATGTTCCTTCCGTGGAGCATCGCACTTGAAAAGCAAATAGAAATATTTTTTTAAAAAATCTCGTACTTTCTCTACTTCGACGGGAGGAATTTTTTTTTTTTGTTGCAGATCCTCGAATACATCAAAGATCAAAGTAATACCCGTGTAAAAGACTTTTATCCAAAAAGCAACGCTATTAGTTCTTGCATTCGATGTATAGATATGCTCGACCTCGACGGCGCGTCACGTTTGGATATATATATATATAGTAGATCGTAATCATGGCGCCAGTGCCGTAATCTTCATCGGAGCTAAAATAAAAAGTACATATACGCTGAAGCATTCGTTTGTGCTTATATTTATATACTCAAGAAGCTTGCTCAGTGTCGTACTATATATCACGGCAAAGTCAAATGACTGTACCGCGTAGTGTTTCTTTTCGTACATGTCTTTTATAATAATCCACTCTCTCTCTCTCTCTCTCTCTATCTCTTCATTTTGTACATTTTAAATATAAGATCAAATCTGTACAGCAATCTATCTGTAATCTCTTTCTAGCAATTGTTCGATACTCTCGTAAATATCAGGCGAAGGTCATTCGTAGGAGCAAATACACTCTAAATTTGAATAAAATAACAATTGTTTCATTGCCGAAGCGTCGGTCAATATTGGATTACTTATCCGGTGCTAGTCTCTCGTAGAGCCGTGGAATTTTCATTAAGTGAATACAATAAAAATTTTAATGTTCTTTTTAGCAGTGGAAGAATTTTTTATACCGATTTCCAAATTGTAGAGGTAATTTTTCGTATACACCGCGCATCGTTGTAAGTATATTATTGGGTAACGTAGTGTTTA
>JACCIC010000202.1:185000-240000 GCA_018907035.1 Sycobia sp. Sy_11
CGCGAGCAAGCCGCTCTCGAAGAAGCTTTATATATATAACTTCGCTCGGGCCAAATATATCTTCGGGATTGGATACGCATTGTTTAAAAGTATATACAGAGTTTTTTAGGGCGGTCTGGGGGGGGGGAGGGCCGCGGAAGAGCGAGTGTGCGTGGGGAAAATGCGGGAGTCCGTAGAGGGAGATCCAGGGGTTACGGATCCGCGCCGGAGGTCGATCGAACTTTTGCGGTGCCTAATGCACGCCGCGCTGCCCGGCAGTGCGCGCGCGCGCGCGGTTTCACGGAAGATTAACTTTGGAATTCCGCCGACGCGCGCTCGGCGGGAAAATGCCTGTATATACGTAAAACGCGCCGTCTCTCGCGAGGGGTATATGTGGGAGGGGGGAAAATTTAAATAATACAGGCATCGAATTTCGTTGTGAGCGAAAGTTATTTCTTCTTCTTTGTTTTTTTGTGGTTCTCGAAATATTACGATTTTAAATAGATATTTATATGTATATATATATATATATATATATATATATATATATATATATGTGTGTAATTGAAGTCAGCTTGGACCAATTGCTTTAATTTGCTATATATCGAATACATAGACATTCCGGATGGAATATTCACAAAGAAAATCGAACAAAAGTACAAATTTACATATATAATACAATATTTTTTTATATAATAAATAAATGAATTTTATACATATACATTTGTATAATTTGAATATATAGTATAAAATTTTTGTAATTTATATATATATATATATATATATATATATATATATATATATATGCATTAAAGAAAGTTAAACTTTTAAATATAACTTTGGTTTTATAATACTGGCCATTAATTATTCAATTCATACAAACGTTGCATATGTTTCTTTTGATAAAATTTTCTGCAATTTCCTGATTTCAAAATAAATTTCTATGCATTGTTAATTGTACAATATGTATATAATTATCAACTCAATGCTAGTGTAGAACTATTGTAAGTAAACTTAAAGTTATGAAAAACCTTATTTATGAATATATTAAAAATGAAATTATATATATAATATAGAGACATGAGGATTGTGTCAGTAAGTAGAAATGGAACTAGTTGGGTAAAAGTTCTATAACATGGGATCTAAAGATAAATTAATGTGAAGTAAAAAGCGACCGTTAATTTTTGATTATGAATCAATATTATTAAGTAGGCATTATGATAAGGAAAATAAGTTCAGATTATTATTTGATTGTCGTTCCTCCACCAATCATCTAATTCGATCTGTGCGCATTACTGTAACGCTTACTCCATAGTATTCGATAACTAAAACAGTCTTTCTTCACTTTGGATTAATTGACATTTGCCTCGTATTCTATCTTGTCTTATTACTTTTTGTTAAATTTTCCTTTTCTACGTCTATTCGCATAATTATATGATTTGTTAGCGCTTCGAAATTGAATATTCGGCTGAGCAAAGAAAATCAACGAGACTTTAAATTGCGGAAACAATCTGCCGCTTATTCTAAGTGTAGAATTAAAAGAGGCTGTACAATCTGAAATTTCATGGCGATAAAATTCTCAATTGTGCGATATTCGGGCCGCAGTCTCGAACCGCCGGAGGCCATACTTGCTTTCCGCAAAAAATACACAGCGTTGCTATGATCATGGAACTCGTTCTCAATCGAACGGAAAGTGTGAAGTGTGTAAAAAGGCGTTATTCGATTACCGAGCAGGTATAATTTCTGGAACGTTCAATCAATACAGTTTTATGGTCTCTGTACAAAATTAATAGTTTGCGCATCAGGAATTGAGTTTCGCCAATTTCATTTCTTTCTTATATATATATTCGATGATACGTATATATATATATAAATATTTTTTTGATTGCATTTAAACTTGATTAAATAAATCAGGAATATTAATTTAAATTTATGGTGTATCATTTAATACTAAATATCCATTTCAGATCGCGTATACACACACGCGCGCGCTCGCGCGCAAAAATTGCATATTATTGGTAATCTTCGATTTTCCCCGTTCCATATATATATATATATATATATATATATATATATATATATATATATAATAAAATAAAAAAAAATATATATATAATAACTGTTCGTTAGACATATTTATAAAAGAATATTGATGAACTTTTTTAATATACAGAATACATCGAATAAATTCCGGGTTGAACCGATTTCCCCTTGCTCAAAACAACTGCCTTTACAATCGTGAATTTTCACGACGTCAAAGAGGAAACGACGAAAAATCATTGTTTTTCTACAAACTGCCCTCAGGTCTGTTCCGGATCGGTACGATCTTGGCTTGGCGACGCGTCGCGATTAATTCTCCCCCGCCCTCCCCCTCCCGACACGCTGAAAGAAAACGCAAAATTGATCGTCCGTCCTATTCCGGCGGCTGCGACGTATACGTAAAACTGCAAAGAAACGATCGCGAAAGGCGGGCGCGCCTCTCGCGCGTAATCGATAATGAACATTGCGAATCCTCGCGTTCTCGGCGACGCGAGAGGCGTCACGGGCACAGCGTCTGACTATATATATATATATATATATAGAGGAAATCGTCTTAAATAACGCCTCTACAGCGCAGCGTGTTGTAGATCCTCGTCAATCTGCGTCTTTGATTGGGAGAAAGTCCGATTAACGGCGTCTTTTAAAACAAATTACCGCTTCGAGGGAAATAAACGTCGTGCGAGAACTCAGTTCTCGGCCAATGCGAGAGAGGACGTTGGCGATACTCGCATGCCGTCGAAACGATAGTAGAGGCTTCCTTGCATCGAAACAGGAGACGCGCGCTTTGTTCTCGTCCGCGTAAATATGTTGCATAGCTTCTCAAACAGTATCGGCGTGTCGAAGAATTATGGAGCGCAGGCCCTGGGACGGGACGTTATTACGGCAGCGCCTGAGTGTACGACGACAATTGCATTCGCCGCTCGGCGACGGAACAATGAGCCGACGTTTCGGACGGACAGTTCGATATTAGCAAACGTCACCTTGGGGCGTACGAATTTTTCAAAATCGCGCCGACTCCACGGGAATGAACTCGATCGCTTTGCACGCTGGCGATTGAGCGTTACCGAGTCGCGCTTGCTCCCCGGTGAAACACGCGATCTAGAGATGTACCGCGTTCGTATTATAATTATAGATACAGCCACAGCCGCGATTGGAGTCCTAATCCGTTATGCCTTAGCTTATGAGCAAACTTGCTTTGAAAAAGTTGCGGTTGCGGTTCAAGTCAATCAAAAACAACGCCACAATTTCTCGTACTATAGATTTGAAATACATATGAAATATAGAAGCTCAATTATCGATTATTTTTCTAATTATAAAAACAAAACAAAACAAAAATTATTCAGTTTTTCATTATCAATTTTTACTAGCTAGATTTCCAATTATATATATATATAAGAAATTATTTTATCATCCCCTATAGGTACAAATAAGAGTAATATTCTGCTTCACTTTTTGTATTTTGTGTATTTATTTTTAGGAATGTTGATATGGCCGACCCAATGCAGCTATTATAGATTTTCATAACAAAAATCGCCTAGTGAAACAATTCAAGTGTTACTTGTATGTATTTATGTAATTAGATTCTAATTGTGAGACACACACACACACACACACACACACACACAACACACACACACATATTTCGATTAAAAAGCGTCGATCAACCGCAAATCTTTAGACTTTCCTTGGCGCTTTCTACAATAAAATCCTGTTACCGCACTTTGCATTTATATTTCGCCAATTTTTTAACAGCTTGCAATTCCTTAATTAAAACTCTTATTTAATTGCATTTTCAGATATAATTTTCCATGAAAATATTTAAATGGAAGTCATATACCATGTATACACACACAAGCACATTATAGTACTATATATACGACATGTTGTGCTAACGAATGGATTGTTTTAGAGCTAGTCAAATATGGAAAAATTGCATTAAATAAATAAATAAATAAATAAATATATATATATTTGAGTGTTTTCATCTCGGTCACACTCCGCATTCATGCGTAAAGTGTTGAAACTTCTCACGTTCGAAATTGATAAAATTATCGTCGCTCATCAATCTTAACCGCTTTCTTTCCATTTCTTTGCGAATCTGACCATAATTTATATATAGAAAACTCGGAAGTCGCCGAACCAGCTCTAATCGTTGTAATTCAAAACGCGTCGCTGCGGATGCGAGACGAAAAATTAGTCGAGAGAGTGAGAAAGAGAGAGAGAGAGAGAGAGAGAGAGAGAGAGAGAGAGAGAGAGAGAGCGAGAGAAGAGAGAGAGGGGGGATGAGAAGTGTCAGGGAGAAAAGCCACCCGAACGGCTCAGTATAACTACTAAATTTCAATTTTATACATTGGTGGGTATAAATTTCTCTCTCCCTCGTGTATGCTTCCCACATCCTATATGTTTATGTGTATGTGTGTGTATGTATAGGGCCGCAGCGGGATATGCGAATAGAAGACGAGCGTGTCAATAGCCAAGCGGCGAAAGAGACAACTCGACCATCCTTCACGCGTCCAGCAATTGTGCGTCGTACTGTTTATGCCCCCCCCCCTCTCCTGGCCACCACATTCACCCGTTTTATTTAAGCGCGTGAAACAATCCGGATTGGACGCGCGTGGATCAATCGAATGAAACAAAAAAGACGCATCGATGTGTGTGTGCGTATGTGTGTGTGTGTGCGTGCATGTGAGAAAAAGAAACAGAGACAGGTCACTATATATATATATATATATATATATATATATATATATATATATAACGACTGCTCGGATTTATCGGCAGTTTCGTTGACTTCCTCACGGGAAAAATATCTCTCTCTCTTTCTCTCTCTCTCTCTCTCTCTCTCACACACACACACACACTCTCTCTCTCTTATTTTAGTTATACTCGTCCTATCTGGCAAGAACCTCTTGTTCACCTCCCAGAACCGAGATTATTGATCGAATCAAGTGGGGGGGGGGAGGGGTCAGTGCCTTTACCGGATTCAACTGGCGTCTCTATATGTACATATGTTATACATACATGTATGTATACATAAAGTGCTTGGTTTTACGTTTTTCTCGGGGAATCCCGCAGACCCCCTTCTCCTCCCACTTCAAAGCTAGGACGGTAACGGATATATGCTTCAACCGATCACACCCCTTCCCTCTCACGATCTTGTCGCAAACTGAAACAAGATCTACGATCTAACGAAAAAACCACAGCAGATTCCCTCCCTCCCGCCCCCACATGCATATACAGCTTGTGCACGCGCGACGTCGATGGTCGCCGCGACTCCTCTTTGTTTTATACAGCTGGCCGCAAGGTAGCATCGGGTAGTTTTCGAAATGCTCCCGCGATGCCCTTTTGATTCTTCTTTACATATATATATATATATATATATATATATATATATATATATATATATATATATATATATATATATATATAATCTCCCCATGATATGATACTTTCCAATATACGTGTTGAGAAAGCGACGGAAACAGAGGGAGAGAGGAGGGTAGTAGCGAGAGAGACAGAGGAGTTACTGTCATGCACTAGATAGTTTATAGGATGAGAACGCGTGCGACGTTGAAACCCGCGCGGCTTTAAGCCTCTTATCAAGGGAGAGAGCGTTACGGTCGTTTTCCAGTCTAGGCCGCTGCAATAATCGCGAGGTCTCCCATAGATACACATATACGCACACACGTGCACGCACGATTTTTCGATATTGGATTTTCGATATTCGATATAGAACGAACTGTCGCATAGGTCGGCGAAACGAAACGTCGCCATCGTGAAGTTGAAAGGCGTGTACGAATATACGACAAATATCGGCATGCACCTTAAGGATAGAGGAGCCGAGTAAGTCTCCGGCTTACGATTTTTTTTTTCATCAATAGAACCAGTGTATATGTGTGTGTGTGTGTGTGTGCGCGCGCGCACAACATTTTATAATGCCATCGTTCCTGTAATTTCGAGCCCGCGAATAAGAATATGGAGAATGGGGGTGTGCAGGCGGACGAGAATCATGCTCGCAATTCCCGAGGGTTTTCCGATCGATTTCGCCGGTCGGTTATTGAGTTGTTTATCGGGCGAAGAATCGGAGTCGGTCAATGGAACGGCGCATTGGAAAATCGATATTGATTCTTATTTGTTTTTTTTTTATAAGTACAATAGTTTAACAATGTATGGTAATGCATATGCGTTGTTCATATTTTATCGCACAAATCAGTTCGTGGAACGTTATAATGTAGAACGTTATATTGTCAAGTCCCAGTTCCGCATTATCTTCGGCTATCCTTCGTCAAGTTTCTGGTTGACAATATTTTTGTATTGATGGTCTACCTGTCGGTATCAAAAGAAGGGCAGAATTTTTTTCATCATTTACCGCAATATTTCTCTCTCGAAAGTTAGGTTTCAAAATCAATAAAAACGTTCATTTTTTTAATTTGAGATGGTTTTATATAAGAGAAATGGAACACTACACCCATTAAAAACAATAACTATCGATTTTCTTTTTGTCTCTTTTTCGCTCCCCCCCCTCTCTCTCTCTTCAATCCCTTTTCTCTCTCCATTTCTCTAAAAAGGAATGCAAAAATGTGAATTTCGTATCAATTTCAAATGGGAAAATAAAATTTCCCAAGCAGTTTTCAAATAAAAATATATTTAATCTACTAATACTATTATCAAAAAACAAGACACACGCTTGTGTTTGTTTTCATCCAGGGGGCACTAGTACCCCTTTCAGGCGCTTTAACAAAAAAAAAGACGTTAGTTCGGCTTAATTTGCAATGTATATGCAAAATAAGAGAAGAAAAACCTGAATTTTTTTTAAGCTTCGACGCGAGCTCGTTGTGTATGATCAATCAATTGAGCAGAAGCCATATATAAATGGCCAAACGTGTTCGTTCGAAACGACCCCCTTCAATCACTCGACCCCTCCGTGATCTCTCTTTTAGGGGCTTTGATTCGAGAACAATGGCTAAACACGTCCGCCCATTGTTGTTATTATCGTTATTATTATTATTATTATTATTATTATTATCATGCGTTTTAATAATGGAACAGCGCGCGGGATCCGAACGTGAGTTATAGTCCGACTGGCCGAGCGCTGGTTATTTTTTATCTTTCTTTTCTACAATACAGAGTATAAATTTTGTGGTTTTTTTCAAGAGAACAGGCGAGTTCGTGGATTCAATCGGACGGACGATAACGTTCGAGCCCGGTATTAACAGGGAAGGATGAATTTATTTTCGTGAGAACGAAAACTTAATATTGTATTGTATGGACCGTTAACGCTGTAAAAATTTTCGTATATTAATATAAATATAGGAACAAATTTTTACACATACACAGGTGTCTTTACCCACCCAGGGTTACTCGACACTTGTATGTACTCGTTAAAACGAGACCATAGGTCGTAAGGCGCGCAAAATTCCGTCGACGAACTCTCGATCGCATTGTTCGAGGACGATCTCGCGCAAATTCTACGCAAAAGCTCAAGAGCAAAAGGATATTTTCTTTTCGTTCAGCGGCGAGTACGGGCGGGGGTATCGAAAAAGTACCACGGCACCCTTCTATCCCCCATACTCGCCGGCCAGACGACATCGGCAACGTGTACACCCCGTAAGGAAGGGGTCCTTCCGCGACAGCGAGTTTCGAATTCGCTCGAGTGGCGGAGTCGGCGACGCGGAGGGGCGGGGGGGGGGAGTTGCGAATAAAAAATTAGTCACCCTCGCCCTACCCTTGCTCTTGTAGATATAGAGATGCGTAAGGAAGCCCTTCTGTAAGGAAGCGACGAAGAAAAAGGGATGGCACTCAGGACTCTCTTTTGTTCTCTATCTCCTTCTCGCTCTCGCTCTCTCTCTCTCTCTCTCTCTCTCTCTCTCTCTCTCTCTCTCCCTCTCTCTCTTTCGTACATTCGTCGAGAGGGCGCGTGTCGCGCGTCGGGCGAAAAGGGTTCTTTCTCCCTTCGACAGGACACCGACCGCCCAATAGGCGAGAACACGCAAGAACTGTTTAACGTGTGGGTCGAGCTAACGGGGGATCGAAATAATATATATATATATATATACGAAACCCACGTGACGCGACGCGGTTCGAATGCCTGTAGAGGCAAAGTTCGATAAAATTTGGCTTGGCCAGCTGAGAGCGAGATGGTCAGAAGTGGGCGGGGGCGGATCCTCCGAGCAAATCACTCGAGCGAGACAAGCGTCGTAATTAAAATACATACCTGGAAGATGATCTTCGGGTGGGAAGAGGGAGGTCGATTTTTGGCCTATTTCAATGTCTCGAGGATTCGAACTTCGTTCGAAAACGAATTTCGTTTTCGACATGATTTATTATCGTCGCTTCTTCAGGCTGGCGGGGGAGGGGGCTGCTTTCTATTATGATTATTTAGCGTCGGCGCCCGGAAAGGGGAAAAAAAGCTTAAGCCAGTCGCGAAGTCGCTGCGGGTTTTAGTCGCGGTAAATCAACTGCGCGCGCTCCCCGCATTGTAGCTATATATATATATAGGTGTATACTATGAAGTCTGTTAATTTCGTGCTTTAATCACTTTTGCGCGATGTTTTGAATGGGAATTTCCGTTATATTATATATATATATATATATATATATATATATATATATATATATATATATATATATAAAATGCTTTGTGTATAACAGAAAATTAACTCCTCAGCCGAGATGCATTTTAAAAGTTGTATAATTGAAACTGATTGTATGTGTCTACGCAAGTTTAAATATGTTAAAACTGATTTATTTTGATGATTAATGAATAATAACATGCTGAATATCTACGGGGTGTCTCCCATTTCACGCGCACTCCATTCACCATGCACTGCAATAATTTGAAAACTAAGCCGTTTCAGATAGAACTCGAGAGATTAAACTTTCACGAATTCACAAGAACTATAATAACCGACCTAATTTGCATCCTGAACATTAAAAAAAAAAATTCAATGAGATTCAAGTTTAGTAGTATGAACTTCTAGTTTTTCTTCACGACTTGAATTCTATATACGATTTAAAATACGTTCAAATATGTGTGTGTGTAATCATCTTTTTATCTTCTTAGAAATGTCCCTTTACGTCCAATGACTGATCACATTACACTTACCGACATTGATTTTTATTATTATTAATTTTCCCTTGAACTGCTTTATGGGCGACACAAAGTTTTAGAATACGTTCGCCCGTTCAAATATGAGATAGGACCCAAAGTAGGGGATTAAATCTGAAAACTTGTGATTTTGAACAATACGGAGTTTATATCTACAAAAAATCTATTGAAGTTGTTATTAAGAAAAGAAAGACATTAGCATCACGGAGCCTTACCGACGCTCTGAGCCGAAAACTGAACTAGTTACTCAGACAGCCTTTTTGACGTGTTATACTATGACGGTCAATGAACTTTGTTTTCGGAGCCGGTTTTACTCTTTGAGATATTGCAGTTTGTACGATGAAATGGAAAACTCCGTGTATTTTGACTTGTTATTAGAAAATCATTTCGACAAACCATTTCGATATAATTTTCAGTTAAACTATATATATATATATATATATATATATATATATATATATATATATATATATATTGCTTGATTATTTTTGACGCTATAAATTATCACCTGACTAAGTGACTCCTCATAAAGCCCTTCAAATCAAGGTGCCACATGTGTGTGTACATGTTTGAGAGGGGGTGGGTAGGTGGTTTATTAAAAACAGCAATTAAAATTTCGAGCGTTCTCTTATTCCCCTTCTCGCTCCAGTCCATCCTCCTCTCCCCCCCCCCTCGTTCTTTTTCTCGTATTCACGCTCATCCCTCTCGCCGTCCCGGTAATAAAATGAAACACTAACGGGGAGTTATCTTCCTTTTTTCTTCGCGTTTTATCTTTTCAAAATCAACGCGCCGAACTCTGCCAAGGTCTAGTTAGTCTAAGGACGGACGAGCGTCCATCTCGCAGCGACCCCACTACAATCTCCATAACCATTGTTACGCGAGCAAACAAAAAAAAAAAAAAAAAAAAAAATTTCAAAAGAGCTACAGCTTCGTTTTCCCTTTGTTAATTTCATCGAACGTACGAAGCCGGGGCGCAGGGGGCAGTCTCCCGATGGGCAAACCGCGAACAGTAGCGGCTCGCTGTCGTCAGTCTTTTACGCCGGTTATAATAAAGGGAGAACGAAATAAGCAACTCTGTCGCCGTTGCGGAGGATAAGAAGACGCTGGGTACACTGTAGGTAAAAGACCGTCGTGTAACTTTAATACGGAGGATCGTTTACTTTCGCATCGAATAACAATATATACATACATACATATATATATATATATATATATATATATATATATATATATATATATATAATAGTAATTATAGTTCTTTTTTATTTTGTCACAGAATTTTAAATATTTAATAACTTGACTCTAGAAATCCTGCACGAAGCCGGAAATCGGAAAACCTTACATATTAAACAATTTTAAATTAATATAGTGTAACGAACACTTAATAAGTACATTTGGATATGTTCACAATTTTTATTCATTTTGAAAAAACTGACAGCTGTTACAAATGTATTATGTAATGCATTATGTATTATGTTACAAATGTACGTTTGTAACTATGAAGATGACGTTATAGTCGAAACAGCTGTCAGTTTTTTCAAGATAAATAAAAATTGTGAACATATCCAAGTGTATTTATTAAGTGTTCCTTACACTATATTAATTTATATTTCATTATGAAAGATTCTATTAATTTAATTTCAACAATTTGATTCCATAGAATATAATGGAGATTTTACAATTAGACATATGACAAATTTCACATCCCATGCGTTGTGTTCCATACGCGACGCAACCTCGGCAGATGGGAGTAGGTGTTCCACCCCTCGGTAGAGTTCTTAATTAGAAGTCACCACGGGCAAAGGAAAGACTCTTCTGACGGAAGAAAAAAACGAAAGCGAAGCATCTTCTTCTTCGACTTCTTTTGCGTTTTCTTTCGCCTCTATTTCTTCTCTCTTCCGCGTCTCTCGGTTCACGCCTTCTTTCAAAGCATCGGCAGCAGTGCTAGGGCGTGATAAAGAAGAGAGAAGAAGAAGAAGAAGAAGCAGAAGAAGACGAAGAAAGAGAAGACGCAAAAGCAATTACATACCCACACACATGCGCGTGCGATATACATATATATATATCTGGCGAAATGCCAATGCGGAACGAGGGAGGGGGGGAGTGGTAGACACTTTCCATACTCCCTCTTCTACGTGGAATTACTCGCGCGTGCATAAGCGCGCGTAGAGGAGCCTCGTGCAAAAAAGGGCTTTTTCCGCGTAATACAGCGAGACACGGTAGTAGAAGATTTTCCGAATCTTCCCAAAGAGCGAGAGCGAGAGAGAAGTAGAGAGTTTTGGCTGGGAAATGAAAAAAAAAAACGAAGGCGCGACCGCGATCCTCTCGCCTTTCCGGTTTATATATGTACAGAAGCAGTTCTCTACGATTATATATAGAAGGGGATTGAAGGGAAGGAGTGGGGGGAGCGTGAATTTAATTCGCGACTCGTACCTACAAAGTTGGCAACCATGCTTCTCTATCGCTTCTCTCTCTCTCTCTCTCTCTCTCTCTCTCTCTCTTTCTGTCTTTTCCTTTTCGCGGGCGTAATAGAATTACGCGAAATCCCTTGAGACGTAGTGCGCGCCGCGCCCTGAGCGTTAAATTAGAATTTTTAAACTTATGTATGTATATATATATATATATATATATATATATATATATATATATGTAGTATAAACAGATCAGTATCACTGCACTATACAGAACAAAGAACTAGATATTGCGCGACGATTGTCGAGCCCTTTCAGTGTCGTAATATAGACGCTGCGTGTTTTTGCGCGCGCGCGCGCGCGTGTGTGTGTGTGTGTGTGTGTGTGTGGTGTGTGTGTGTGTGTGTGTGTGTGTATTTTCGGTGCGTCACACTAAGTAATGAATCTCTAAAAAGAGCTGCCTTAGTGTTTGAATCATATATATATATATATATATATATATATATATATATATATATATATATATGTTTAATTTGAACATTCCATAGGTTCTCCTTAGAAGGTTCGTGTTTGTTAATTACACCAAAAAAAAAAGAAAAGCAATTGCATTAAAAATTTTTATTCGCATCGCTGGCAATTTGGTGGTCCGAGTTCAAGATTATCAACACTATTTACGAACATAAGTAGAGCAACGATAAATATAACATAACAAAAACACATAACAACATTTTTTAAATGTAGCATTATACAGCAAAAAAAACAAAAAAAACAAAAACGCGATTTCATTTGATTCACAGGCCAAAATGCTCTATAAATGTCTAAAGCAAAATTGACGAAATTAAACCTGTACGCAAGTTTCTAACTATACCGCAAACTAGTTGAAACATTTGTCGAATAAATTTTAAGCGAAATAATTAGTTTTATACAGAGTCGTACGGAGGAAATATAAAAAAAAAATTTGCCTTTTTAGAAATTCACCATAATATGAAACTTTTCATTCGGTAAACTTGATGAAATACGCGCCGCTATAAATATCATACAATCTATTCAATCGTTTCAATGAAAAGAATTTAATCGATAAGTCCATCAGATGGACGCCAGGCGGTAGATTGAAAGCGCTGCGCCGAACCGCGCTGAATAGCGCAGAAAAGCCTCGAAAACGCCGTTCGAGGGGATTCGGTAATCGGCACAGGGTCGAGTCAATTTTAATGCGGGGCAACGCGCGCTCGCGCCACACCACACCTCGGGCACGATTGAACGCGCGCGAGATGGCACGGCGATCGCGCGGCTATGCTTATGTGGAATGTCGCGAAAAACCACGGCGACCGCACGGCTGCAAAAGACGCCGGTGCCGACGTGCAGGCATCGGGAAGCGGCCTTTTGCCACGGTCTATGTGCGCGTATGCGCGTGTATGCGCGTGCACGCGCACGCGTTAGAAAGAGCGCGGTGGCCGAGAAACGCGCGTAATGTAGGATACGTGATGCATACCCTTAGATAAATATATATGTATCTATATATATATATATATATATATATATATATATATATATATATATATATATATATATGTATGTATATAGAGCAGAGCGCACACGTATACAATCAAAATTCACAGCCCATGTCTACTATATATAATAAGCGCGAAATTTCGTACGCGCAAAGTGCCGACCGGTCGTGGCGGCGACGGCGGCGCCGACGAGCCGAGAATTATGGAAATTTCGAGCTTCCGTGCCGGCCGATTACCGCGGTAATTTGCCGGAATTTCCCGGCGTCTACCTCATACCGCCCTCCTTCCCACCTCTCCCCCCCTCCATTCACTCCTGACCATTCGCGCCCCCCTTTATCAAAGTCCGTTATCTGCTCGCCGTGCTTCCTTCCTCGTCCTATACACCATCGAGGGAGGGAGAAGGAGAGAGAGAGAGAGAGAGAGAGAGAGAGAGAGACCTTTTCGCTCATATATATATATAGACGCCCTATGCAAGTGTTAATCTATTTTTATTTCGCGTCGGTATAGAGGTCACCCGCCGTGTATATGGTCCACTTTTTTTTTTTTTGTTGCTTCGGCCGTCTCTTCCTTCATTCCCCTTTGCCTCTTTGCTTTACGCGAAAACTGTATATATGTATAATATATATATATATATATATATATATATATATATATATATATATATATTGCCAAGCTTCGAAATCTATAGAGCGGCGTCGTGCGCCGTGCCGCTCTTCTCCTTCTCCAAGCTAACGCGCTCGACGCTGTCGGGATTTTGCGCGGGATCACCTTTTGTAGGCGCTCGCTCGCGTTACGCAGCCTCTCTTTTTGACCCTTCCTTGTTTTTTTTATCGCTTCCTTCATCCTTTTGCAATGTACGAGGCTCGCCAAGCTCTTTTTCCGGCTATTCAATGTCGCTATTAAATAAGAAAAAAGAAACAAGAAAAAAGATACGCGCATAATTCCACGAGTTGCATAAAGAATGTTTACTTAATCGTTGGATTTGTGTACTTTTTGAGGATATAATCTATATATAACGATTATTGATATGGCTGTGAGATAATTTATTCTTGAAAGTCATAATGTTCGTGTAATTGTGGCAGTGTTCTCTTTTAAAATCTCGTATTAATTTGTAAAGTAGGCGTTGCGCTTTTCACTTTAGATTCCGAATGAATGAAAATTTCATATGCACCTAATTGTCAAAAAAGGAAAAAAATGTGACTTTAAATTACAATTCTCGCAAATTCTTATATCTTCTTAAATAATTTTCTACCTCCTATATAGGTATAGTATCGAAATAAATTGTATGCAGATGAAAAAAAAAAAAGCAAGAACAACACAACAAAATTTCTCCTATATCTGCATCTATAACAACGCGAGGCACGCCAGCGATCCCTTTCGCGAATCGCTTTTTTTTTGCACAGGCCGACCGGATTCCAGGCGCGGCACGCGAGTTCACCGGCCGGAGCCTTGCCGCCTTTTAAAATTCAAAAATGCCCGCAGTCATTAAATATCGACTTAATAAAGTAACCTCTCGCCCCCTCTTCCACCCCCGCCCGTACCGCCAGAGGCCATCCGACCCTCGCTTATTCTAGCCGAGTTCCGCGGTCTTTGGCCCTGCCGCCTTCTAAAAATTCCTTGGCCTCTTTGAATGAGCGCGCGGATAAAAGAGAGATAAAAAGAATGGGGGAGGGGAAAGAAAATCGTTGCGCCGAGCAGTCCAATGAATTCCTTGGCCGCTTTATCCCCATACCCTCTGGATTATTATAAGGACTCCTGGGACATTCTGCTCTAGGCATTTTTTCTCCCCCTCCGGGCTGAATGGTGTATATATATATATATATATATATATATATATATATATATATATATATATATAAACGAGTGAGAAGAACGCGGAATTCTAGGCGAAAATTTCGTGTAGTTTGATTATGTGTGTGTGTGTGTGTGTGTGTGTGTGTGTGTGTGTGTGTGTGTGTGTGTGTGTGTGTGTGTGTGTGTGTGTGTGTGTGTGTGTGTGTATTTATGTAGGGTGGGGCGTTTGGAGGCGCCTGGCGTTTACCGAGCGAAAAATTAGTTCCACTTTATATTCCTCGATAGAGCCGCGGGCGCGCACACGCGCGCGCTTGATCAAATAAACTAATCCATCAATCACGTACTCGTTCGATTTTCAGCCTTATATAGCGGCAGCGCCTGAACCTCCCCCCCCCCCGCCCCTACTCCACCTCTTCGCCACATCCCTTTTCCCGGTGCAGTCTATTTTTCCTTTTACTTCCGCTCCTCTATTTCTATACTTGCATATATATATATATATATATATATATATATATATATATATATATATATATGTATGTGTGTGTGAGTGTGTGTATATAAATAACGTATTTTTCAGTCGTTACACGAAATTCCCTTATTCCAACCTTCGCCTCGCTCTATACCTGTTTTTTTCTCGCAAATCTTCCGATATGATTTTTTCTTTCTACTTCACTCCGAGCGTTGATGAGTTTTTTTTTTCTGAATATATCCGAGCTTTCAACTCTCCTCGATTCGCATATAGTTGGATGTAAGTATTCGAATAATCCAAATGAAATCTTTTCATATTTATTATAGTATGTAATAAACTATATATATAAAGTAATAAAAAAATCCAAGCAAGGCAAGGAAGTTAAATCCCGCGAGGTAAAAATCAACTGATACGCCAGTTTTTAGCTTCTATTTGGTTGTGGCCTTCTTTCCAGTGCTTTTTGAAGTCAGAGGGATGTAAAATTATTTTCAATTTCGGGATGAGGTGCTCGTACGTCCTATACGTTATGGAATCACTAAATTTACAATCGGAGTTTGTTTGAACTCAATCGGGTTAGGGGCTATCGGGTCAAGTGCATCGAAAAGTCAAGAGGAGAAAAAAAAGGAGTTTTAATTGGAGGAAACCACTATCGAAATTGGGTTTTGATGTCAATAAAGTTGCAGTTATTTGTATTTAGCACGTGAGATTGTCGTCATAATGTAACAAACACATCATCCGAGATTCTATAAGCTTCGTGTCCTTGTTACTTAATTATTGTTTCTAACGAAACCAATATTTAAATCCTAAATGATTTATATCATGCGATTTATATCGAGTTTAGTTCCTGAGGAACTGAACCGTAGCGGTTCGAAACATCAGACACCAAAGGAGAGAATAAGGTGGTGGAGGTAGTCAGACGGTCCTTTACTATCATAGAATATAGTTTATTATTTTTATTTCATTTTATTTTATTACTATTTTATTTTATTATTTTTATTTTCAATCTAATTTATTTTTAGTAATAAGTTTTATTTCAGATTCTTCCTGAGTGACAATAAACAAAGACAATCTAATTCTCATTATTTTATTATAATCAATTATAGCATAAAGACTGTAAGACCGATAAAAATATTTATTAATTTTATATCATGTGAACTTAGTCGATTATATTTTTTAAGTTTATGATAAAATTTTGAGCTGAGGGCACCAAATAGGACCTCGAATTCAAAATGATAAATCTAAAAAACTATACACGTAGTGATCGTCTTCGATTTAATTATTTTTCTTAATTGTGTATTGAATTAAACTTGGCCTTGACCTGATTTAGAGTAAATAGATAATTTTTTTCTGCGGCTACATTGTACTAAATAAATATATTGCACAATTATATGTGCACCGGACGTTATTTGTATCGGTCTAATGAGCAAGACAATCGCATCGTTTCCAGCATCTCAACTTCATAGATTAATAAAAGGCATTTCTTTCGTTAATTTTTAGAAAAATGTTTATTTGTAATATTTATATCAATTCGAATAATTCAATATTGCATATCGAGATAATTACGAGCAACTGCAGCGAGTAAACAATGGATAATAAAAACATTACTGTACTTCGGCTGTTTGAAGTTTATATAAAGATTTATACATGGCTATGAAAAAGTTATTATGAAAGGCCAGGCAACCTTTCGATTAAAAAAGAAAAATTAAAATTACATCAATTGATTCTAGAGATAAATTCGCCTTTACAGTCTGATTAAATTTCGCCGAGATGAAATAATACCAGCTTTAACGAATAAAAACAGTTCAATAATTATAAGTCGTACAAACTTTTAATTATCAAAGAAAATATCGAAATCATATGAATAAATGCTACGAAATAATTAAATTATCTGATTAAATTTTTTCGAATTCAACGAGACGCCAATTAAAAATTGGCCGATAATAAAAAATTATTCAACATCCACTCTCAGTTGTATCGCCGATCGGGAAAATTATAAATTTCATTTCGAGACAATTAGCAAAAACGTAATTAAAAGAGCCCTTATTAAATAATGAGTATATATTGAAATTATAATAAAAAACAATTATGAACGTTTCGTGCGAAACGTATTTGTTTCACAGATGCGTATAAATATTTCCAATTCCGACGGCATTGCGGTAACATTACCTCGACCCTTCCGGCAATCCTCTGCTGAGGTCGCAGTGGACTCTTTTTTTTTTTTTTTTTACATTGGCCGTTCTATTATGTAATGCAGGTATAATATTCGCCCAGTTTCGCCCATCGTATTAAAACGCTCGAGCGCTCTCGTTCGCAGTATGGCGCACGAGCACAGCTTTCTATGTGTGTATACGCGCGTGTGCGTGCGAGTGTGCGTATAAAAAAATCGAGATTTGTCGAGACGCGATTTATAAGTGAAATTACGCGCGCGAATCGGCTGATTTATTAAAACCTCCGTGTGTACGTACGTTCGCGTGTCTAGGCATTGGGGTAGCACACGGGACGTCGATAATCAGCGCGGTTGGGAAAAAAACAAAGAAGGAGAGACAGAGAGAGAGAGAGAGAGACAGTGTATATATATATATACACACCACACACACACACACACATATATATATATATATATACACACATACATGTACGAGACAACCGACAAATTGCTCGCTCGCTTCGCGGAATTATCGCTGAAAATCACGGGCGCGTGGGAGGGGAAGACGACAGCCCAGGCTCTCCCGTCAATCAGGAGGGCGCTGCACGCGCGGTAATTAAAACTCCGCCTTTAATATATGTATATATAACTCCCGCCCCTCGACTCTTCCGAGATTCGAGAAAACTTTCGCTTTTATGCATGCAACGCTCGTTCGCTTCCCCCTCCCTCCTTACGCCTTTTAATCCGTCTGCCATCCTCGCAACCGCTATACACGCGCTCCTTTCCCTCATCGAGATTACTATATATATATATATATATATATATATATATATATATATATATATATATACATATACATACTTATGGATGGCGCATTCAGCCCTCCTCAGACGACAGGGTTCCAATACGCGCGCGGTCTCCTTTGTGCCGCTCGTACTCGCTCCTGCTCCTTTCCCAACCACCACCGACCCGTTAACGAACGCGGAACTCGCGCTTTATTGTGAAAAATCGACGGTGGCTCGCTTATTACCCTTACCCTCTCCCCTCATCGACGTACATACATAGACAATCATGCACGACTTACACCGCGTATGTACGTATTGTACAGGATATAGTAGACATTAACGGTGGATAGAATGGTAGTTTACTTTTTTCTTTTACGATTTTTTCATGCCAAGTAATAATTAAACAGCAAACTTATTTGTTGATCTGGTCAGATTATAAAAGTTTATTAAATTTTTGCAAGAAGTAACGATATTACACCGGTAATGTATGATATGTAAAAAAAATTGTTTTTTTTTTAGTATCTATAAAAATAATATGCAAATAAACTAATATGTATAGTGTGAGAATACCATTTTTATCCAAGCTTGAGAACATATTACCGAGATATCATCGCTTTAATCGACGATGTGTGTATTAAGTTTAATATTCATAGTTTCAGAAATTTCTCGTTTTTTCTCATTTCAGTATCACGGATTGGGTCATGTTGAAAGAAGGAACGACAGCCCTGATGAGCTTTCGGAGCCCCCTCCCCCCATCCAATCGTTAATCATAATAATATAATTTTTCATTTTAGAAGGTCAGCATTTATTTCTCATATAATGAAGGTTAATATAATGTTAAAATTAACGGTTAAGATAGTGTATCCATTCTTGATCCCTTTGATTTCAAGGTTGTGAGAGAGAAAATATCATCTTTTTCTACGTTGGCACTAAAAAGATCTCGCGAAGGCTCGCGCTTAATATTGTGGGCGACGTCTTTTGAAAAATTTTCGCAGGATCTTACAGGTCATTATCAAAGTACGTTCCGAGACGAAATTTAAGAAAACGATGAAAAAAGTAAAGTGTAACTTCGATTTATAGAAAATTCAATTAACCAATTAGACAATTACATTTGCCAAATAGAGGTTTTCACTTAAAAAAAGAGAAAACCTCGTTTAAAAGTTCTGCACAAATAGCATTGGGGTCAGATTAAAAACCATCGTACAATTCCTTTAACGCAACTATAACTTTTATTTGGAATCTTTTTTCTTAAATAACGTATGTTACATCACACAAACCTGAAAAGCACGAATTTATATTATGATTTTGGGACTCTTTAATTTAAGATAATAAATTCTTTGATTTAAGAAGAAGTTTGGCACAAGTTTCTGCGTTTTTACGTTCGTTCAAAAAAAAAAAAAAGAAAAACTAAATTAATTTATAGTGATGTACAGAAATCGTAAACTATTAGATTTGTTTATCGATTGCAAATTAAATTTTTTAGCGATTATTGAAAAAACTGTGTTATTTCTATCGTCCACTATACCAATGCATAGAATATTCCGCTCTTTCCGAATTTAAGGTTAAAAATGAAAACTGATGTTGGCCTCAGAATCAAGGTCAGGGGGAAATTTCTGTGGTTTGCTTTCCTTGCCACTGTTACAATCGGCATTTTAATAGATTTTACAAGAATCTAACCTCAAAATCACGAATTCATTACGATAATGGGGGCTCTTGCAGCCTAATTTACGGTTAGACCATATATGACGCAAAAATTGATTTTCAACGCGTGAGAATCACCTCCCTTGCTTCGATGGGTGATTAACTACTGGGACCACGACCTAAATAAAGAAAAAAATGAACCACCAAAGATTCCACCGTCATGCCTGTGTCGAATACGTATATAATGTTTCCCTCCACCCTCGCCCCTCCCCGATTATAACATCTAAATACAAACGAGCTTTCGCACCCAAAACATTCCTCTCGAGTTCTCCCCCTCGCCACCCACCCCCATGTCGCAGGGGCGTTTTAACAGATTTATATAGAGGCAAAGGTCGCGACGGCCGCCGCGGCAAGGTCCGCGCTTTATTTTCTCACGCGCCGAGGTAGGGCGTAAGGGTGGGAGTGGGGGGTTGGAGGGAGTGAGAGGTGCAAGCCGCACCTGCCCGCTGCGGTTTTACCGCCGGCCCTGGCTTTTCCCGTCTTATGTAATACCGCTCCGCGCGCCTCGCTGGCCGGGATGCGTAATGAGGTTCGTTAGGGGCGCGCGAAAGCGGCAGGGAGAGGACGGGTAGTCGTTCGTTCGTTCATGCGCTCGGCCCTTCGAGCCGACGCCGAGGCAGCCGCCGCCGTTGCTGCTGCTGCTGCTGCTGCTGTAACCTCTACCCACCGCCCCCCCCCCCACGTCCTGGCTGGCATTTTTAATCGTGTCAATTTGCCAGAATGCCGTGGAGGCGAGGGGGCAAGGGGCGAGCGCGCGAAGGGTGGAATCTTTTATATATATATATATATATATATATATATATATATATATATATATAAAGGATCGAGTACTCTACCGGGGCGCTGAGACAGTTATTAATTGGAGTATTGCCGACACCGAAGCTGGCGCTTAAGTCTGTGTACTCGGCGGAGGGCACGGCCGGGGCTTCGGGACCGGACGAAACCGAGAAATTTAAATCCCGCCGGTGCTGCTCCTCCCCCCCTTTTTTAGTGGTTTTAATTAAAAATTTTTTACTCGAATTCCCGTCCATTTAGGCATTTGGGATTTTTTCGAAGAGCACACATCGCAATCTAGACAAATCGCTGAGTTTCCTTTAATTGTATGAAATTTATAATACAGGACGCATGCAGATTTTGAGATTTCAACAATTGAGGACCAGTTGAGATGGAGAAAATTTCTACGCAGATATAGGCCAGGGGTGCGATTCTCTTTCAAATGATCCGGAAAAAATGGAAGACAATTAATATATTTTATACAGAGATTAATGCAGGGAGCAACGATTAAGATCTAAAAAATTATCGATAAAAATCACACATAATGTCGAAATACTATAATGATTCACAGATTTGAAACGTAATACAGTGTTTTAAGTACGAAAATTTATGTCACAGATAATTTTCGGAGCGCAAATAATATATTGATGATAAATTTTTATAATTAATGTAGAGATGAATTTTGAGAATTTATTTCTTCGTAAAATTTTAATTATTTTGATAGTTGAACAATTTTATGTAGATCGTAAATTTTAATTACAAACTCAGAAATTCAAGGGAAGATTAATACCAAAAACTTTTCAAGATATCTTAAGTACTTTCGTATGATCGGAACGGACTAGCTCGGAATTAGCAAAACTCCGTCCGAAGCAATTATTTATGATTCTTTTATGGCGTTAATCAGATAAGATGCTTTTTTTCTCTATTTTGAAAAGTCACTTTTCCGTTCAAATTAAAAATAAAATTTATTACTTTTAACGCGATGCTTTATTCAACGAAATAACTCAAAAATTCATATACTATCGTGTTATACAATATTTAATTCGAAAAACGGAAGAATTGCGAGTGAATTCAGCCCGATCAAATTGAGCATTCCGTTCGGCCAATTCAATTTCTGGATTAAGTGTTGCTTTTTTCCGGACATTCCAATTTCAACTATTCAAGTAATTTTCAGTTCATTCGACAGCCGTTTCTGCGCGCCGTTGCTCCGTGATGCCAGGTCCAAATGCCAAGAGGCAAAAAATACTGATTTTGTCGACATATTCCAGAAATTCACTGATGAGCTAACGCATCCATTTGAATTCGGAGCGTAGAAGTACATTAGGATATTTCACTACTAATCAAATTCATATTTTCCCCTGTTGTGCATAAAGCCCGCGACTAATAAGCGCGCGTAAGCTCGAATTTCGTGTACTATGACTTGATAAACTATGTTTTGCGCTATTTTATTTTTACACCCGTCGTTCGTAGATCGACAATTTTGCGCACTAGTACTTCACTGCACCATCTTCAAAGAATGCGCAGTTTTTTTTTTTTAACTATTTATCTGCATTACAATATTTTCTGACCATTATGTGAATACTAAAATAATATTTTCTAAATACAAATTTTACGAGATTTCAGCGCATACATGGTAAGCATGCCCCATTCGGATAAATTCAGTGCGAATTGTCGAGCGATCAGTGAGCGCGACCAATCTGCGATGGGGATTAAGGCAGCAACGTGAAATCGTCGAAGAAAGAAACATAAAACACCGACAATTCTCCTCTTCGCTCCCCGACCAAACTTTTGCGAGCCGAATTTGCATTTTCGCACCCCAACACATTCCTCGCCCCTGTAAAATTCCCAGCGACCCCCGAGGAACGTGACGAATTTACGAATTCGCTCGAGCGACCCTCGTGAGTCATTCTTCTTTCTCTCTCGTTCCCGTGGGACGATCTCTCTCTCTCTCTCTCTCTCTCTCACGCACACACCTTGACCTTATCTGCCGGCCCTTCCTCCGCCACCCCCTCGGACGTCAATCTGCACGACCTGACACGCGTCAGTCCGCGAAGGAAGAGGGGTGGGGGTCCGAAGTCCGAAAGTGCCAAATTGAAGGACGACCCTCCCGGCGCTCTTGAGCCGAATCAGAGTAATTGAAAAACCGTCGCGGGATATACAACATATACGTGTACTCGCGGCGCGTCAGCTGTCAAATTTTACTCGCGCGCGCGCAAGGGGCCGCACGCGACGCGGCGCTTTATTCGTCGCCGTCCCCAGGCGCGCACGAAGTAACAGCGTCGCTCGAGTTTCTTTCTATATATATATATATATATATATATATATATATATATATATATATATATATAATATGCCCAAGGGAGGAAGCCAGCCCGTGCGACGTGTGCTGTGTGCTCTAGAACATCGAGAGAGCCGCTCTACCGATGCAGCGGGCGTACACGCAAGCCGGGGAGAACCAAAAGAAAACGCGAGGGAGAGGGGGGGGGGTAAGAATTCGATCGGGGCAAAGGCGGCTCTGCGCGGTTCGAGCGTATGCACACAAAGGGACTGAGACTGCTTTTGCGCTTTTTCATCGCTCTCTCTCTCTCTCTCTCTCTCGCTCTCCTGTTTTGGATAATTGAGAGCTGTTCGAGCGCGGGCTACCGCAAGGCTATACACGTCTATTGGTTGGGAAAGAGGAGGAGTAAATATTTTACGTTGGAAAACGCGCGCCTGTAAGAAGATTTGCCCCTGCATTATGGAGCGCGCGATTTGCTGCCGTAGACGCGCGGCCGATACGCGTGCGCGTTCATACGCCGAGCGGGGCTCGGCTCTCCGATGAAATTTGGCTTTTTCCAGCGGCTTTGCAGGCAGGAAAGCAGTGCCCCGGGGCCTCGCACCGACCCGCGTTTCGAGTATGCATGACTCTATATCGTTTATCGGCGTTGGGAGTGGCTCGGGGGGGGGGAGGGGTTTGGGGAGCGTATTACGCACGCGTATACTACACCTCGAAATTGCGCCCAAGTCCGCGCTCCGCGCGTAAAATATCAACGAAGGATGCGCTCGCCGCGTGCGTAAACCCAAACCTATTCCCCGCCCCCGCCCCCTTGTACGGAACGGAGCTCGCGCGAACGAGATGGGAAAATCGTTAAATTATTATATCGTGCTCCTCCCCCCCCCCTCCGCCTCTCGATCGTGCACGGCTCTATTATACGGGTGGCGCGCTCTCGCGGGACTCGGTGCGCCAGCGAGCGACTGATTGGGTGTATAATGGGGGGGGGGGGGTGTAATTCGCCACGGCGACGCAGCCGATGATGAGAAGTTTATAGGCAGTTTTGCGCGGATTACGTTATCGTCAACGATCCGCATTAGTATGCATTAAAGAAATTACGGAATATTAAAATAGGATAGCGACGAATGGCCAATATTATTAAAAATACATCCAAGACCTTATCGGTGTCTCGTCGCCACGGTACATAAATGATAAAACAATTTTAAGTTATAAGTAAGTTATAAAGTTATAAATAAGTAAGTTATAAAGCTGCTTTAAAGTAACAATCTTAATCCACACGAAACCTATAAGTATTGAGGAAAAGGAGAGTTAAGAATGTACGTTTCTATCATCACGTTTCATATTCTAATCTACTTGGATCTCGCAATGGGTCTACGACAGAGATTTTTCACGCGTTCCACAGGCATCGCGGCAGTGTGCGCCGCTTTATTACGTACTCGCAGCGCACATTCATTAATCAAGGCGACGCGAACGCATGGATTACCATTTAACTTCGCCCACGACTGAAATTAATTCAGTTTGATCTTTGGGCGAATTGCATATTTAATATTCCTTCTTGGGTTTAGCACGTTTAAAAATTGGGTCCACTTGGCAGTCGAATAATTAGACCGACCGAGTGACTCGGGGCCGAATCTACAGTCTTTTCTTTCCTTCTTCCTGGATTACTTAATTTAATCGTAAATTTCATCTCTTTTTCTGAACCAGTGTCATGTTTTACTTTAAAGGCTGATTATCTTTTGCGTACGGTAGTGACCATTATCATCTAGATATATGTTCACATTTCATAAAAATTACCCGGGGAGAGGGGAGGGATTACAAAAAATCTTGAGAGAACAATCGATATTTATAATTCTTGGCCTATAAACATGGTTTGAATTTGAATATCTGCACTGTGATGAAAAGTACAGCTTGTTTGGCAAAAAAAAAAAATTATATTCATAAAAATGTATTTTTGACAGTAATTTTTTTTTAATTGAACTCATTCGCTCTCAATTGTACGCAGTGCATCATACACTAATTCACTATTGCATTTCGTTTTGTATTAAATATGCAAATTGATAATTACATATAGACCTCTCATGCGGATGAGACTTAATAATTTCGACACATCATTATTCTGTAATTTGACGTAATTAATATTTGATTTTGATAGAGGCAGAAATTGTAGTATAATTTAATAAACCATATTTAACTAAATAGACTTATTTTATACGTTGTTCTCATTCCTTCGTGGCAAATATAAAACATTTGTTGTGTTCTTTGTTGTTTTTTTTCTGATTAAACAAATACTTGAACATTATTTTTTATTCTTCCTCTCTGCACGCCTATAAGATTAGATTAGTCGACATCTTATGGACGAGTATAATAATTTATCAACCCATCGTATATATAGAAGAATTTATACATTCATACTGATCCTTTGATAAGCCAGAGGGACTTCATCCGGGTACTCAATGTTTTCTCAGTTCTCTTATTCCTCCCTTTATGGTATAAGAATATTTTAAGCTCCAGAGGTGGCTCTCTTCATTTCTATAATGGAACACCGAACGCTTAACGGAACGAGTTCCTCGGCTCGAAATTGCGAGAGCGGGCAAGTGCATTCAATCGGTCAGAAGCAATTAGGTATGATAAAACGTAGAAACTTATTAATTTTTGCCACGGATTAACGTTACGCTTAAATTTACTATTAGTATATATTAATGCACATATTGTATTTACGCATTGAATGCGCGTAATTTATGTACGTACGGAGTGTAAATACTTGGTACGCGATGGTCAGTCGAGCTCGTGATCCAGGTACATAGTAGGATCAGAAGACATAAAAGCAAAATGAAGAAAAAAGTTACAGATAGGTCGGAAGAAATTAAAATCTCCAAACGATACGCGCGAGACTTCGAACCTAATAATACTGACGAAAGCAAAAATAAAATTATTGAAATCATAAATTACTTTTGGTACGTTAATGAGAATTAAAAGAAGCGTATGAAACAAAAATCAACGCAACGTAGAATTTCGTTATTCAAACTAATAGTGATTGAGCATTGAATAGATAATGCATATCCCAACAATCGACTATGATCAACTACGATTTAACGTAGCTAGGCCGTGTCCTTTATACATGTATATACAAATTTTCAATTTCTTTTCCACAGCGCTCGCAACAACAAAAAAATGAAATGGCTATCGATACCGTGGATTGATCGTCGCTATTCGCTGGGCGAAATAAAACTTTTTAATCAACTTACTGGCTATCCGCGCGCAAGCTAAAAATGAGCAGGAACGGCTTGTTTACCTGAAACAGAAAATAAAGGAACATTATTGCTTTTCTAATTGTTAATTTCATTATTCGATATTTGTCACTAATGCAGTAACGTTTTATTCGTATAAAATAAAATAAAAACCGACGCTATTGAATTGAATTGGAAGGGCATTAATTCTGTATGTCAATTATTACTGCTGACGATAATTGAAATAAAACAACCGTGTTACACGGTACAAAATGTATCGTCGCTCCTTACTGAAATTTAAAGGAAATGAAAAAAAAAATACATGTAATTTTATCCTGGTAGAAATTAAACAATTCATTTGAAATACTACATAAGACGACACTGAAAGCATTAATTGACGCCGTTTATTTCAGTATCTTATGCAATGAATTTTCTATGGCAGAAGTATTTAAAGAAGAGCCGATTGGTTCGTTTCACAAAAGCTTCGTTAAAATATTCGGACGATCGTTTCGAGGGCCATTTGCAAAATTAGCCAAAGCCATTTACAAAATTAACGTATAATTGTAATAGGAGGGCATCCCCCACTACCTAATCACTTATTGGAATTACCGGAAGTCCATCGATTTTTTTTGACGAAATTCCGTCCACTATTAATTTTTTGCTTCCTTTTTCTATTTTGACATGCCCATTTCGGTTATGGATATCTAGTTGCTGAAAAAGACTACTGGGCAACGTATAGTTTCTGTCCATCCACGTGGAGCGCTCAAGTGGGCGCCGCGCTCGCTCGGGCGGACGTGAAAAACGTCAAAATCTTATCGCACTGTGCTCGGCATGTTTGGGCGAGTAGGCGTTTAGGGTAAAGGTTTGTCTTCTTGTCTTAATCAGAAAGATTTCGAGTTTTTCAAAGGAGTCGGAATGGAATTTTTTTTTTACAATCTTCATTTTCCTATGTAATTTTTGGGCCGCTTTTAACCTCGGTTCTTCTGCTAATGTTGCACGAGTCGATTCGATACGAGTGTCGAAATTGTGTTTTTACCCCAACGAACATTAATTTGCACACTATTGAGGAACTACATTTTACACTAAGGTAGTGGCAAAATATGCATAAAAGCTAATTTCAAATGTCTCTGATAAGATTAGTATTTAATATGAAAAATCCGTCGCTTTATGTTAAGATAATGGTGACAATAGTAATATTATAGTTGCTATAATACCTGTAGTATAATTAAATTAAGCAGTACTATATTAATATTTTAAAATATGACCATAAATTACGTAGAATCATGGATTAGGCAATAAAATTTTAGTAAAGCCTATTCATGGGAATTGGAAAACAATACAATGAAATCGAAAATTTTCATTACAAAAACAAACGAAAGGAAAATCAAAATTATCAAAAACATCGATAAAAGCAGGGGTCTGTTACGCTATAAATTGTAACTTTGTACGAATCGACACGGGAATTCCGTACCGATTGTCCCGGGGAGGGGAAGGGTTGGGGGGGGGGCTTAATCTAAACGAACCGTGGAAATTTCACTATTTGATAAAGCCAGTCGCGGCTGCATTGGAAAGCTGCGCTGCACTGAAATCTCATTACGATGATATTTAGGGACGAGCTCGATCATCGGCCGATTGGCTTACAGTCCATTATGAAAGTCTTTACGATGCGCGCGGCACGTTACGTTATGTTTATGCCCGGCGCGCGCAATTTTGCACGAATCGTATGCGGCGCGCTTATAGACATACGTAACGTAATTATGCTGTTCCTCAATCCAAAAAGAGCCGAATAAAAGTAACGATCGACGGGCGACGAGCGCGTGAGATCCTCAACTTTGAATTTTTCGAATTTTGGCAAGCGCTTATTATTTATATATCGATAAAGATTCATAATTAAGAATGAACCTTCGATGAACTTTCGTTACGAACTTCGTTACGAGAGAGAGGGAGAGAGAAGCGAGCGCGAAGGTGGGGAGCGGGAGGGGGAGGGAATAGGTGGAGGAGGAGAAAACTTGATTAATTTGCGAGCCCGCGATACTCGCATTATCCTTTTCGCTAACTATCCATTTTGCTGTTGCACGGATCCCGTGTCTTTGTGTATGTGTGTGTGTATTATATATGCGTGGTAAACATGGCATCGCGATATAACTATAGACGGATAATTTGTATAGAGGATAATAGCTTAGGATGTAACTCAATTGTATCGAATACTTCGAATTTCTTAAAACAACCGACTCCTCGGCTAACCTGATCCCTCACTCTCACTCTCTCTCTCTCTCTCTCTCTCTCTCTCTCTCTTCTCTCTCTCTCCCCTCTCTCGAACCAATTAACGCTAATTCCAGCGCGCGCTATCCAGCATTATATACGGTGTATGTATCGACAAGAGGGCGGTTCGGCGCGGCCGCGGCGCCAGCCCCCCTCCCCCGTCACCCCCCCCCCATTGCCCACAAACCCGCGCGATTGATCGGATTACGAACATTGTATTTTTAATGAAGGAGGAGCCCGAGCAACTCGATATCCATCCGAGCGGGCGAGCGCGTTCGAGTAGCGAGAGTCGGGTACGCGTCGGGCGCGCTTCTCGTGCCATTAACCAACTTCGGCATCCCCGGCGCAGCCCTGCGTGTGTACGTAGGTATACATATGCATATGTATATATATGCATATATATATATATATATATATATATATATATATATATAGTATAGGCGTGCGCGGCTGTATGCGCAGGAGAGGAAGCCATCGCGTCGAATATCTCCGCGCGCGCGAGGCCTATGCACTCGCGCTTTTTTTTTCCTCCCTCTTCTCTGACCTCTTCGTCTTCGATCTACTATATGTAATTTATCGGGCTAACCGCGCAATGCCGATCATCGATCGTCTTCGCGGGACTATTTTATCCTCGTTTATCTATGGTGATCAAGACTATAATTTTCACCTTTACCTATATGAATTTTTATGTAAACAGTACTCTATAGTCAGAAAAATTAAAGGATATTAAAGGATGCTTAGCGATAAAAGAGGTTCTATAGATTTCTCTGAAACTTCAACCTGTTTTCTATAATGTCTTCATTCAAGTATATATATATATATGATACAAATTTTACGATGAGTATGCAAGTAAGATTTTGAAGAGAGTCAAGCTCATAGTTGGGTTTTTTTACATTATAGGCATTCAACCTCGTCCTTTTCAAACGTATAGTTATTCAGTTTTTTTTTTCTTGTTAAGCAAAAAAGAACCCTTCTATACTTTTTTGTTAAAAATATTATATAGAATTCTGTGCTGTAGAATGTATAATTTTTTGAAGTAACCCCAAACGACAGTGGTTTTGTTGCAATATCTAAAAGATAAGTGCTTAGTAACGATGGATAAGTAATTTTTTCTCAAAGAGAATATAATGTTTATTTACGAGGTTACATGTTACATTCAAGAACATTTAAAGAATTTCGTAGAGAAATTGGTATCTAATGTACGAGATCGTATCAAAGGAAGCATACGGTCCATATTTTTGTATAACTCGAATGAAATTTTTCTGACAGTCGTAAAGCTTTTTCGTTTTTCTTCTTTACACAACGACGGCTTAAATTCACAATTCGTTTCTCACATCGTATTAAGTTATTCAAATTTCTAATATTCAAATTCTAGACATATTTGTAAAAATTTGTAATTCATCACTTTACAGTTTTTCATTCATTCGTTCATACACAATAATTAACCTCACGGCGTATACACACATTTACGATAAACATCCGCAATTAAAGTTAACAATTACTTTGGAGAAATTTAAAAAGCAACTCTAATACCATAAAAATATTTCCATGCGTTTCCGTTTCAGTTTCTATTTGTTCGTCTGCCTCTGTTCGTGTGCGCGGGCGTGTCTGTGCATGTGCGAGGGCGCACACGTACCCAGCGCGTCGAATTCGTGAGAGCCCGTGGCCCGGTGGTCCCCGCGCGGGACGCGCTAACCGACGGACGGACGCGCGCAGCTGGCGTGATAAACGAGGCGGCGAAAAGCCCGGGGGTCGGGAGCCGAGCCCGACCGCTCGCGCGCGCGTAATCTCGGCGCGGCGGCGCGCAGCTGCGCCACGGATATACCGAGGGGGAGGAGGGTGTGAGCAACGACCGTCGCCACGGCTCGTTGTTGGCGATGACCAACCCCCCCCCTTCCCCCATCGCCCAGCGTCCACGCCACTCTCGCGGCTCTCGCGAGAGCGATGGCGATTCTCTCGATTTTTTATCCGGAGCGCTCGCCGCGGGGGAAGTGGAGGGTTTTTTTTTCTCCGGGATTCGGATGCCGATTCCCATACTCGATGGCTGCTAAGTGCGCTGCGATGGATTTTGAAGTGGTCTAGGTGGGGGGGGGGCACTGATAAGCGCAACGTGGTTTCCTTTTCGAAAATCCGCGCGAACGCGTGAAATTTTTTTTTTTTTTTTTTTGTTTTTTTCATTCGTCCGGCTTATACCTCGGGCACGTGGACGTTCGAATGGAGCGGGATGTTTGAACGGATTTTAATTTTTCGCGACAGCGATAAGGTATATGTTGCCGATTATTTTGATTCGTGCACTGTAACGAACGATTATATCGGCGCAGAACAGTGACAAAGAGGATTGTAAAAATGGAGAAAAATAGAATTGCAGAAATTGCTTTAAAGGCTGCTTAAGCATGGCTCTTTCGTTATACTTCATGATTATTTTTAATCTGAAAAGTAACGCGAGCAATAAATATTTTTATTTAATATGTATTTGTTTATCAAAATGAACGGTTTGAATGGAATAATTGGATAAAGAAGTCAAATATAACGTCGAAGACCCCAAAAATTCTCGGTGTAGTTGACTTAACACGACCTCCTATTTTAGTCGATATTTCGAGCAATAAATACGACTTTGAATCATAAAATATGTACTAAATATCAAGATAATGATTTCCCATTTTTTTTACTTCTAGGTCAAAAAAAGGTATCGTGAAGTTAAAATTCTGTACCTGGTCGTCAACTAATGATGATAATGATCAATATAAATCTGAACGTCCATTCCGAGGTTATTGTCACAGAGACAAAGGTCTCTGTGTAAGAGAAAGCTCTCAGTTAGTAATATCTTTGTACGATATTTTTCGAAAAAATATTACATCCGTGGAAAAACATCTATTGTCCCGATCTGCTTATATGTCTTAAAAAACAACGCGTCCTCTTAAATTGTTTCTTTATCACTGCCTCTTCTTCAAAAGCCAATTGCCGTACTTCTATTCGGGGAAAAAAAATCCTTGGAAGAAAAATGTCGCATCGACCGCACTTGCATCTCCAGCTAATCCCTGTCTCTCTTTCTCTCGTGCAAAAAGCCCGATCCGCGGAAAATCGGCGGTAACCGACCGAATGCGACCGAATGCGCCCGCGCTGCCTATTCCCCCGAAACGTTCCCTTCCACCCCGGGACCGCGGCCGCGCGCGTCCTGCGGTCCGCGCGCCACAGCTTGCCGGAATACGTTTGCTCTATACCTATACCTTATCTAAATATATACAGGCAAACACGGGCCGTAAGCCCGAGGCACGACGCGCGCGGGCCGAAGGGGTCGGTCGGGTCGGTCGGCCGGCGCGCGGACCGGTGACGCACGACCGCAGAGATTCACGAGCAGCGCGCGCTCGCATACTCGCGCCCGCCGAGCGCTCCATTTGTCTCTGCCCCCGTCGTCCTCCCTACCTCCCCCGTCGCAAAACCCGAACCCCAGCAATCTCGACGACGACCCGGCCTATCCCGATTCCCCCTCTCCGCCTCACGCTCTCGCCTCGTCTCGCGTCGTCCCGCTAAATCTGCCTTGATTTTTCGTGACGCACGCGTGCACGGGGGATAATGAATCGAACTTTTGACGGTCCCCGCATCTGTCGTCGCGACGAATGGTCATTATCGGTCTACGTGTACCATGCCGTTTATTTTCACACCCCTAATTTTCATATATATGTATATATTTATATACACAGAAACCACATAAAACTATTGGCATGCTTGCTGTGAATTTTTTTTTCCTATTTTAAGAGAGTTCAATTTCAAATGATAAAAATGTTTATAATGATAAACTCATGATCCATATTCAGTGGGGGATCGGCGTAAAAGCTGTGCTTAAACCAAAGATTCTTTTTTTGTTAACCACTCTAACCTTAAAATCAGAACTTCAACGTGATTTACTGACTTTTTTGATGATAGATCTAGTCGAAAGCGAGGTTGGAAGTTGATATTTACCTCGATCGACTTAACTGTCCCAACAGATAAGTGATCAACTTTCATATTTTGATTAAAATGTACTATTTATATCCGTCTTATTTCAAAACTGCATTTTTATCAACATGAACATAAAGAGACTAATACTTTCTTACTTTCATTCAAAAATTATTAAAGTTATATATATATATATATATATATATATTTTTTTTTTTCTGACGAACGCATGTCCCGATTCATTCTATTTAGGTCGTCGAATATTTATTTTTTTAATCACACGCTGGAGGAAAAGAAATATATACGTTAATAATCAAATAAGTATATATATATATATATATATATATATATATATATAAAAGCAGCGTGTGATTAAAAAAATAAATATTCACCGATCAAAACAGAATGAATCGGGACATGCGTTCGTCAGAAAATTACACCGCAGGCAGCTCAATATCGATAATACGATTCTGAATTTATACTCGGATCCAGCCGAAAGTGCGATAATAAGTTTCGAAACGATTTACCGAGCTTCAGCTGTACTGTCGATAATCGCGACCGAGCTTCGCGGCCAACATTCGATCGTAAACGATCGTCTCTTGCGGAAGCATAGCGGTCGCGTTTATATCGAGGCTATAATTGAAACTCGGTAAATCATACCGAAACCTGTTGTCGCGCTTTCAGCTGCGCCGCAGTAAAAAGTTCACATCCATCTTATCGATATGGAGCTTTGTGCAAGCCGCGCTTGACTGATGGATGTGCGCCTCGATTCATCCCATCTAGTTAGGCTGGCGAGTTTTTCCACATCAGAGCGTATGTATGTGTGTGTATATATAATAGGCATATGGGCATGCGTGAGTCTCACTAACTGTGAGACCTACCACTGGAACATACCTATGATTAAAAAAATATTTTTGGCGCTAATGTCCAACTTACCTAACCAATTCGCTTGCAAATGGAGAAAACTTTTCTATTGTAATTTACAACATTTCTCAGTAGTGTATAATTGCTCATTGTTAAAATAGCTATATCTTTATTAAAGTAACTATACCATACTTTCTAATAAGATTAATATGTGATATCAAAAATTTTCGCTTATAAAGTTTCCAATAAATGTATTGTCGAGATTTTCACAAAATGTGATTAAATTACTAACTAGTTTTGGTCAGTACTTCAAAATTACTCTTTGTCTATCCTCTAACATTAATCCTAGGATGGAAAAATATAACAAGAATTCGAATGATTTCGTTAAACCAGAATTAAATTAAAAACCATTCAGCCAGGCTGGACATTATTTCTCTCTCTCTCTCTCTCTCCCTCTTCCTCTATTAGTGATCGTTTCACCGATGCTAAAAATAATTTTGCGCATTCCGCAGCGCCGATTTATAGCTTCAACGAGTCCGGGATTGCTTTTGAATTTTCCGCACATAATGACCGCGTAATTGCTCGAACGGAAACGAGTGCTGCCGAGTAGCAACGCATATACGATCCACTGCGGTCGGGCGATAGCTGACTTCCGTATGATATATTTGAATACCATATCGCGTTCATCTCGAGTCATCTCTCTCTCTCTCTCTCTCTCTCTCTCTCTCTCTCTCTCTCTCTCTCTCTCTCTCTCTCTTATACATATTGTGTGCGTGTGTTTGCGCGCGCTGGCGCTCGTGTGTTTGCTGTGTGCCGTGTCTCGCATACCAATCGATCATATCAAAGCGAGCGCCGAAAATCATTTATTTTTATCTCAGAAATGATTTTTATGGGTTTAAAAAATAGATTTTTATCTGTACAGTTATTTTATATATTATTTACATATTTACTATAAGAGGGTACGGACAGGTAATACACACACACACACACACACACACATATATATTATACATATAATGATTATAATCTCAGACTTATTTTCATTCTCGATCATTATAACACATGACGGAACACGATGTCCGTATTGCACCACTACATAGTAGCACCTTCCGCGATTCTGCCGCGCGTTCCCCTCGGGGTCAAAGACTCGGATTTTCGGACCGGCGCGGCGCGCGCTCGTCTCGCCTCGCCATATGCGTGCATCGGACGGCTGTTTCTGATTGGCCGATATGAATTTAGCGCACGGCATGCACATTCGCCAACGGGGCGAGGGGGGGGGGCTCAATCGGGAGCGCCGCCGCGCCGCCAACGATGAACTTCCGCGGCCCCCGGATTTATTCATTATTCATCGCTTTATCGGGTATATTTGCCCGATATATATATATATATATATATATATATATATATATATATATATATATGTTATATAATAAGATTCTGGTTCAGCGTTCGTTAGAAGCATAGATTTTCGTGTAGAAATGAGAATTTGCGATTGCCGCGAGTGACATATCTGTATAAATGTAATAAATGAGTGAAAAGAATTATAATATGGATAATATAGAAATTCTACGCTGAAAACAATTTCTGATACCAGGTAAATATTTACTTGTTTTGTACCAAGTAAATCATTTTTGTAAATAAAAATAATATTTACTAGATTTAAGACGATGTGGTTTGACTTAAGTTGACTCTTCTTGTATCAAATAAATAGTTTATTTAGAAAGATACTTTTTCAATTTAAGGAAAAAATTTACTTGGTAAAGAGCAAGAAAATATTTACTTGATAACAGACATTTTTTTCAGCTTATAGTAGTGAATTTCCGATATATTTGCCAAGTTTATACGTAGTATTTGCTTTATTTTTAAACATGAGAATAATATTCAAACGAGAGAAGTGTAGATAGTTCATTACATGGAAAATATTATTTAATTAAGACTTACATTTCAATTGCCGCTTCTTTCAATATTGAATTGGTATTTAATGAAATTTATTAATTGAAGACTACTTTTGCGGACGGAAAAGCTATATGAAGTTTTTTACAATTCTTTCTAAAAGAAATATCCTTCGGTATAATAAATTGCCGTTAAATCTATAAATCGACAATATTTTTTTTTTTGATTTTCGCATTTGCAGTCTCGATGTTCGAATTGAGAAACTGAAATTTTAACGATTTAATTATTAATTTGTTTTCTTTAAAATTTGCGTAATAAATGATCGTTAAAGGGAATGTACATATATATATATATATATATATATATATATATATATATATATATATATACAGATGCTGAACATTTATATCTGGATTGGCAGAGACAAAGTTGGAGTCGATAACTCCTTCCTCAACCTGCATCACCAATACCATAACGTACGTGTTTTGTTATAATCTGGAAAGGCATATCTAATTGGTGAATACATATATTTTGTGTGTGCGCGCGCGAGTATGTGTGTCGAAACCACGTTAAAACGAAACGTTGTAACCTACACCGCATGGCAAGCGTGAGTCAAGATCATTATTCCTTGTTGTAAAAGTATCGCAATACGGAAAATAAAAGTGCCACAGAGACGCGGATAATTTATATCCATATTAAATTCACGATAGTGCATGAAGAAAATGAAAAATAATAATAAAATATCTAAATCGAGTTTATTTTTTCTTCCACCTGTCGCGTGACTACGGTGTATAACGTAAAATTGGCGATAAAAGCGTGATCTGCAACGTGTCCTTAACTTCTCAATAAAGACCCAAAAATTGTTTTAAACGGTGATAGAAACGTTAAAAGTTACTTAATCGATTACAGTGATATTTTTGACAGATGGTCTAGTTTATAGATATTCGGGAGTAATATATATGCTCGTTTCGATTTTAACTTACATGATATAGTCTGAGCAAAAAAATTAGCGCTGGAGAATATATGGGGTTTGAATAGTTTAGCGAAGTTGGACACATATCTGCCACCGGGTAGCAATGCGCCTATTTTATTTTGCAATTAAACATTTGTTGCCTAACATTGCTACGATTGGAACATCTAACCTAATCGAACGAGCAAATTTGGTATAAAATTTATTTTTGTTCCATTTTCTTGAAATTGGAACAAAAATAATGTGGATTCTTCACGAGTACATGTCACTTTTCAATAATTTTATTCGTTGTATTTTACCAGTTGTTTTTTGGATTTTATACTTATTTGTGAGAAAAGATTTTTCGAAAATTCTGAAAAAAATTTATCTGAAAATTTACCCAATACTAGAAACCATTTGTTTGGACATAATAAATGAAGCGACAGAGTCGAACATTGAAATACTTATAGGAATTGATTTCTGATCAGACTGTCTTTTACACGATAAATTCTACAAGTTGATTTTATGATAATAAAATTAATTTATTGAATAATATGAATTAATTATAGAATAGTACAAGAAAATAAGAATAATCGTAGACTGTTAAATTATTACGACTACATATAATTAATATAATTCTCGATTTTGACATACTTGAGAAATTTCTTAGACTTTCTACGAAAGTCAAAACTTTGATACGATAAAATGATGATGGAAACAAAAATTTTTTGTTCACTCTCAGTCATTTAGGAATCCTGACATCGATGAAAGCATATCAATTCCCATGTTTTTTATAAGAATAATTTTTACATACAACGTTATCGTTTGGATAGAGTTCATTCGGAAAAATACGGAATTGCTACGGTCAAATAGTAATATTATTAGTGTTCGAACCGGTCCGAATCGAAATCCAATTAGAGTTCGAAGTCCAACCAAATCGCATCAAATCAAAGCCCAGTTCGAATCTTTCAGACATCAAACTTGGCCTGTTACTTGGGGATGTCCATCCACCGTATTCCACAGATCCTCCAATTGTACAATATGCAATAATAACCGATCGTTACATGTCCGTTACTATTTCAGTCGATCCGTTGCCGAATAACGAAACATCAAGTGCTACACAATCGTATCAAGAACCTATAATACGCGTCAATCAAACAAGACATTGAAAAACCATTGCGTTATTGGAAATAGACAGCGGAATAAGACCAACGAACGACGTGTATTAAGATAGAGTTTTCAAAACAGGTTCGACGTATCGATTTCAATACATATACATTTACCACCTGTACTTAATGTCAGCGATAAATAATGAAATACCTACAAGTAGCACTATTTTATATTCGTATTATATAGTATTTTAATATTTTTCAATCTAGCTCCCGTGTATGTGTATAATTATGTAAGATGCCTCGTTGAAGCTGGACTAATATACTTTCTATAATGATTCCGAGAGCCGGCGTACAACAAAATATAGGCCCATTATACCGGTGTACCAATCTCTGACAATGAGTATACTATAAACGCCCCGTGTGTAATGCGCGCACTAAACTGAAATGGCGCTGTGCTAAAACAGCGTTAAGTGGGATGGGGCAGGGCGGGGCAAGTATTTCAATGTAATGTGAAATAGATGCTCGCGACGGCAGCGGTGGCGGTGTTTGTGTATATGTGCATATATATATATATATATATATATATATATATATATATATATATGAGTCTTTCAATTTAAATTTGTAATAAAGAAGCTTTTGAAAATTGTTATATCAATGTCCGTACAGGAAGCCTGTTCTCAAATCGACAACCACACATATATATGTGGGTATTTTAAATTGATTAAATGGCATAAATGAATTAATACACGTGTGTATTAGTAATTTTGCTATATATGTATATAAAATATAGTTCGCGATATCGTAAACCGATGGCCTTGGTAATTTTGAAGAAGGGAGTCAGATGTTTATCAACCAGTCTGTCTGCCTACAATGTACTTACTGCCCATATGGACCCTTGTACAAATTGAACGAACAGGCGAAGATTTTCACGCGGTTTGGATCGTAATAGTATCGACGTCGAATAAGCCGCTGCATTTATTTCTGGAGGAAAACTTGTGTTCTGCTCGGATTAACAAACGATCTAAAAATGGAATTATTTTTAAAAAAAATGACGCCTAATAAAATAACTCTTAAGTCCGTGAATTTATTTTATCGTAAACTATCGTTTAATAATTTTACGAGATAGGCTAAATTATTGTAAATTTCTTTTTGGTAGCGTGGCCGTGAAACTAGTTTTTACGAACTGTAAATTGCACTATTATGAACGTAACGCCATACGGCGGATTAAAAATGAAAGAAAATAAAAAAATCTGAAAAACCAGCTTATAAATAAAAAAAAAACGAAGTATTTTGACGGCTTTAGAGACAAAAAATGATGTTTGACAAAGGGTCATAAAAGTTTATGGATATTATATGAGCGCGCGGGTCCTCGTAGGCTCGCGTTCATACACGATCCGTAAAATTCAGTTTTACGGCGTTGTGACGAAAATTACCAGTAGAAGAATCATCAGCGGGAGTATTTACACTAAACGAAAAATGCCCCTATTCTTAACGATGCAGAATATCGAGCAGCGTATATATATATATATATATATATATATATATATATATATATATTTACACCATCATTTATATTTCCGTAAAATCTATCTAAAACCAAACAAAGTTTCATGTATACATACGTACATCGTCAAATATTAGACGTTTCGGTCGTTTTTCCAAATTTACGCAATATGCACTAGCTCTATATAGATATACCACTTGATAATAGAAGAGCCGATACTGCACAACACTCGGTGTACTTTCGAAAAAAAAGGGAAAGAAAAAGAGAAAAACAAAAAACAAAACAACAGCAAGCACCCATCGTTCTCCACTTAACGCGCACTCCGGGTGGTCAAGTTCAAACAAAAGCTCGCCCAACCCTCCCTGCCGCGCTTTTCAAACACGCATCGCCATCGAAAGTTCGTACAACGGCATAATAGGAGAGAATGGGGAAGGGCAAAAAAAAAAAGCTCGCCGGCAACGAGCAAACCCTATCCCACCCTGTCTCCCACGCACCACTTGCCTTCTCCTTATCATTGCGCTCCGTATACGTAAGGAACATCGGCGCGATGTATTATATATATATGCAAGCTGTTCTACCGTACTTATTATGAAATTATTGTAACTCATTAATATTGTACTCATTATACTAAAAATCCATTTAATTTACACTGTGAGATTTCAACGTACGTACGTTAATATGACGGTCATAATGGAAACAGCTCTGTCCAATTATTAAAATAAAAGTAAAATTTTTAAAATTTTAAAAAGGATCTGTCTGAAGCGCGCGAATGTTTCTTTAATGCGCAAATGGATTAGTTCGAATAATAAATAATTGATTTCGCTGCGACGAGAGATTGATGCGGCAGACGAGAAGAAATATTTAAAATATAGTTATTCTATCTGGATTGATGAATTTCTATAATTGCAGTGTAGCGCGGGGCTTAATAATTCATTGATAGAATCTCATAATAAGATAATATGCTTACATATAATAAACGGTATTTCCGACAAATGAAGAGTTATTTGTTCGCCAGAAGGCGTGGATGAATTCCTTTTGAAATTCATATAGTTTCTAACTGCGCGACTTCCACGCCCCCGTCCCTCAGACTCCATAGTACTTGCGGAAATCTCCGATGGATCTTGGCAGTTTTAAGGATTCTCTTGTCCATTCACCTATATCAAAAGGTTTTGGCATGCAAGCGTGTTTTTTTTTTTTTATTTGAAAAATCCAATATCAACGTACTAAATATTTTCTTCTAAATAAATCAAAGTAATTGTGAAAAAAATCGACGATATTATTCATACTTCATGTTTGAAAAGCAATATCATTAACGATCGGTTTATCTTTCAATAAATTCAAGGAATTAAAATTATGCAAATTAACAATTTAGATACATTACGGTCAATTATTTTCGCTGACCACCGTCGACGCACATTGATTGGGAGATGGGAGACGATTGACTACCGTAAATTATTAATTTTACTTAAACACTATAGAGTTTCATCATTCGCGCAAATTAATAAAGTTAATTTATTTCTTATATTTGACGAGCCTTCGTTATCTTAATGCTAATCTAATAAAAAAGAACAAAAATAAAATAATAAAATATCCCATTAGAATCGATAATTCACTATTATAATCGCATGAAAATTCATGAGTTACCTATATATAATCAAAAGGACTTAAGATGTTGGAGTATAGTATGTGATTCCATTAAAAACCATTATTCGTATTTATGATACAAGTAGGCAAAAACGAATTGCGTGTCTTTGAGTGTGTGCGTCCGTGTTTCAAATTATCTTCATATACAACGAGAAGGTTCATTGAGTACGAATCACGATCATATTATAAAAATAATAGCTTAATTATAAAAATATCAATATAGTTTATAACATTATTCTCTCTATCTATCTCTTTCTTTCTTGGCACAATATTTCATTCTATACCTTTCTCGCTCAAGAGCCTTATCAGCGCATAATCTAGAAAACTGCGGTAAACGAGAAGCTACCTCTATTACAATATACTTAAAGTTCATATCAAACTTATTGTTTATTAAAATTACAAATAAAATTAGTAACAGTAACCATTTAGATTTGAAAGGGATTTCTATAAACCAGTATAGGTGTATTAACAATTTTACTGTAGTAAAATAACTCGAAGTGGTTGGATATATCAAGCGGTAATTGTCAAAAGAACCAAATCTTTCATTGTAGCCATGATTTCTTACTTAACCAATAAATAATTGGTAAAAATTTTTAAATTTTAAAAGTTTTAAAACGACAAACAATATCGCTAATAACAATGGATGCAGAACTCGTATAGAAATAACACGCGTTCAGATTCGGAATAACGCGCGACGCAGCGATTATTCATCATCGCAGAAAAGTCATACGGATAATGGGAGAGAGGTTTGAATTACGCTTGCGGCTTGGTCTTGAGATATTTCGGGGGCAGATTGGGGGGGGGGTAGCTTTTGTCAAATAACAACGTGGTGCAAACTGACCAAGTCAGCGACAAACGATGATTGCCCAGCCGACGCAACGGTTACCGGGATCTGTTTCCCGTAAGGACGAACAAGCGATTACTGATTAACGCCGTCGACGGCTGCTCTATCGAAACTTCATCGGTGTACAGACGCTGGCTTCCTCTCAAGAAGTGTCAACGATCGAATTTCTACTTTCGTTCGGTAACGAGTAAAATTACAAAGAATTTGATAAAATTAAGACGGATTCTTTACGATGACTTACGATTCTTACAAAACTGCCACTTGAATTATAATCGAACGAATTATATCACAGTTCACAATGTAAACCGAGAATCTGAAATTTCATCCCTTGAGATTTGGAAGCCTATTATATGCACCGAAGCGTATTCAAACTCTCTGCACTCCCGTACAAATTTCCAAACTAAAAGGGACTTGGCCATATGTCAGCTTAATTATATATAAAATTAAATAATTATGAACACTTCCATGCTAAAATTGAAATTCTTTAGAAGCGGTCTCCCTTAGCAATTACCTTCCGATGATACGAAGAAAATTCTATGCAGTCATCTTTTGCCACTCTTAAGTCTACCGTAACACTTTTCACGCTTCACATTCGTAGAATTGACATTTTGTTCTTTTTTTTCAAACAATGTTACCCACGCATCGTTGTTCAGTCAAATCGCATATCATATCAACGCGCTCCCCAAGCCATTTACAATGTAACGATAGGAAGCGGATACATGGAAGAACGCAAAGATCGAAATTACCGCAGCCAATGCATTTACAGGTATGGACAAATGAAGTCGACGCACACTCGCGGTCTCGGCAAATCGAACGGGATTCGTCGTTTTGAATTCGACGAGCATGAGGAATTCAAAGCGAGCTCTATGTACATATATAGCCAAATACAGCCCGATCGGGCGGCCAATACAAATTTCGACGCGAGGCTCCCGAATCATGGAAACAGCATTACAGCGAGCTCGTCTATAGCCGGATTCTACTTGTTGTACGCATAATCGGAAAATTTGTGAACGCGAATTAACTTACATGCGAACTATTGACTATTCGACGCGATCTTCTCGCCAGATTGACTTCTGATGAAATTTAATCTGTGCGCGAGGTAAAGTACGTGATTTCCTGCATATGATTATAGAAACAGTCCGTTGTGCAAATTATTCGAAATTTATCATACAATACGTACGTTACATAAACTAAATAGTTGTCGTGTAATTTATCAATCAAACATGGTAGCCATTCGATAGAATCCTTCAATAATAAGTTCTCTAGAGGCGAATTATTTATATAGATGAACATATTCACTAGAGAACATATTCCTTTTCCCGAAATACTTTCCTCAGATGACGCTGTAGTTGATTATCTAGTAAATTAAATTGTAACGGCAAATAAGGGGAGAAGAAATCTGTCTATTTCGATCATCTCTCGGAAATCAGTGAAAACATATACACGAGTATACAATAAACATTTAAAGGAAAAATTGAGATTTCTGTCTCATTTAGTACTGCATAAGTCGTGGACAATATATCAGAGGATCGAAAAGTAAGCTGCAAAATAAATCACAGGAATCTTATGAATTCATTACGACAACTGTAATGCATATACAGCAATGTATCATTAATAATATTATTAATAATACTTTCTATTGCTCATTGTACACACATTATAATAGTCGCTAACTGTCTTATTGAATAGATGCGATTTTAAATTAAATTCTTTACTTTTAGCCGCTCGGTCGTGCTCGATCGATTTTTCTCAGAATTGAGCTGGCCGTAAAGGAGACAACTGAAGTTTTACTCAGTGGCCACTGCGTTATTACTGTATGGCTTCGCATGCACGGCAATGCATGCAGAGGCTCCAGTAAAAACTGTGCACAAAAAGGTCTTAAAGCCGACGCGTCTCGAAAACTTTAAGTCTCGTACGAACATTCCACTGCTCGATTCTCCTTAATCCGGGTATTATTGAAATATTTTACGACGACTTTTTAGCGGCTGCAGTTTTTCCGGCTGTGCTAGAGACTTTTTTCCTCATTAAATTATCGTTTTACATAACTCATCTGAACAGGAGTTGGTACTATTCAAGAAAAAAAAAAACAATAATCCTGGTATTTGAAAAGATTCTTAGCCGTATAAATTGTTCGACAATGCGAATTGTTCTTTGGCTGCTCGATGAGGTCGAAATTCTTCAAAACTCTACTCTTCCAATTGACTTTTGGCCAAGAACTGTTCGGTGGATTCTGAATATTTTTCTACGAATATGTTACTATTAATGTAGCCTTTAAAATAGTAATTTCACAAATAAATGTATTAAGCAGCTTCCTCGCAACAGATAGATGATCACAAATTTTTTTAGTTTCGTTCGTATAGATATTTCCTAGCCAAACATTTAATTCCATAGCGATCGAAGTAATATTGTAATTTTAGATAAAGAAAATAATTAATGTAAACGGAAAATATCAGAAATGTTATATACTGAATTAGTGGACAACATCGATTAATAAACAAGAAGACACGCAATATTTATATACATAAAATCAACTCTCAAAACAGACATTGAAAAGTCAGAAGGTTATTTTTCAAAGTGAATTCTTTCTATTGGTTATGATTTAGTAAAGAACCACACCCTCAACAAATATACGTAATACCTTATCACAGTATTTTCTTTATAAAGAAGATAAAAGATACTAATAATCAACTATTACAATAAAGTATTCATTTTCGCACGCACTTAGACCATAAACAAGGGACAAATAGTAGATTTAAATTATTTGCACATTTTGAGAGAACGATATCTAAAACTTACTAGGAAAAACTCCTTTTCATTGCGGATACATCGCGTGTCAAGCTATTTATCGTAAATTAATATAACGCGATCTCATTTCTACCGCTGTAAGCTACGTATGCGCGCGCGATTCATTGCCATTGAGCACCGAACGCCTTTCCAACGCATATTTTCCAATCGATTGAGAGAAAACTAAGAGGCCACTGCATCTAATTATAATTGCGACAATATATATATATATATATATATATAGATATATATGTGCAAACTGTGAGAGAATCGTCGCGCATTAATCCGGCCCACGCATGCGCATCGCCGTAGTTCCGATTTCGAACGAATCGTTTCTCCTCGCGCTCCTTATTCCACGGCCCGACGATTCATCCACTGTATCCGCGGCTCTGATGCACGAACATTTCTGCATCTCGCGTGGGCCTCGATTGCACATGAATAGTACGATGTATATATATATATATATATATATATATTCGCGCGCGCGTGCGATGTATCGAGTCGCGTTAAGAGGAATTCTAGAGGATGCGTTGTCTATCGTCGAAGGTCGATGCTATATCATGAGGAATGTGTCCGTGGTCTCCATCCAGATCCTCTGCTCCCTTGCTGGCCCACGTAGACTTAAAAGCAGTTCGAGTTCTTTTGCTTTGTTTGCCTCGAGGTTTTCGGTTGATAAAAGCGTGCAAACCGACTGAGCTCTGCGGCCCAGAATTCTTATAAATTAGCTCGTATAGTTCGAATAAAATGCTGTACATCGTGCATTGTATTAACAAATTAACATAAAATATTTAATCAATTTGAAATATTGATGAAAATAATATTGATAAAAATAAGAAGTAAATAATAAAGAAATATATATTTCTTTTAATGACATCAATTATGAACTACACGCACGACATAGCCGATGGGATTTTACAAGCTCTCCAATTGATTGAAAATGTAATATTTGGCTTTCTTTCCTTACTCCTCGGTCGAAAATGCCGGTTACCAAACAATTCGAAAATTCGTATAATATCTGCTTATGCAGATCGAGGTGTTCAGGAGCAGTACGTTATTACAGCGATGGCGCGTCAGTTATTTAGTGAAAAAGGTATTTTTTAAGAGTAATGCCAGATAAAGGATTCTAGACTGATTTATGAGACATATCTCAGCTTATAGTTGGCCTTTTGTGAAAGTCGCTTGATCGACCAAGTAGCCGCTTATATTACGTTATAAATATATTATTGGAAATTTTGACGGATATCGCATTATTTATTTAATATCGTCTGTCTAGGCTCTCGATTAAAATATATTTAGCCACGCGTGTGGACGATCATTTATTCAGTCCCGAATGTGAGACAAACCACGTCCGTTTGATTTATTAAGAGCCACTTAGGCGATAGACCTAGAGGTGGCCGAGGTTAATTAAAATTTATTACTGTAGAAAATTAACGAAAAACGCTGGATTATAGGTGAATCGCCGAGGAAAAACATTTTATTTCACACAAATTAGTTTGCGATTATTCATTCTACGAATTATCCAGAAAATACGTTATCTCTACTTTGTTGCTTCTGTCGAAAAAAAACGTAATAAGACTACGGTATGAAAATTTAAAATGTGACGAGAGTATGACCTTTCCCGATCTCATGGGTTAATTAGTCGTTCTTATACCGCAATTATTATTAATCAATAAATACTGAAAACTCAAGTACTGTCTCAAATCGATAAATCAGTTTATTAAATCAGTTTTTTAAAGTCCAAAAGCAAACGACAACAACAAAACCAATAAAGAAAAGTATTCCTTTCCTAATGTGTCTAATGAAAAATGGCAATTCGATTGGACTGGAAATAAGTTCCATCGACGTCTTACTTATCATCCAGTGATTTATCGATGTTATTTTCAATTTTCTTTTAGAAAAAAAAATCGACTGTTCCTTTCCCTATCGATTAGTCTTCTTCTGATCCTTCTGATCGTTCTCTGATCTACGCGTAATTTTTCAACTATACCGATGTAAAAAAAACAATGTAAATAAATTCTAATTCATCTTCCGATATATATATATATATATATATATATATATATATATATATAACCGAGGTATCTGCAAAATTCGTTCCTTTGTTTTCCTCCCCCGCGGAATCTGGGTCGTCCAAATCAAAAATGCAGCCCTTTCACCCAACGAGCTGCACGCGTGACAGCCGAAAAAGTGGAGAGAAAGCGCGGCGTACGGCCATGAAGAAGTGACAAAACCAAGCACGACGACCCACTCGGGAAAAAAGCGCCGACTCCTTCTCTCCTTTAATATCGGGCTCTCCGAGATACGAAAGAGAGAAAAAAAAAACAAAATACTTCCCTAACCCCTGCAGCCTCTTTCATCCTGAAAAAGACCGTCGGCGGTACCGCGCATGCGACAGAGAGAAAGAGAGAGAGAGTAAGAGAGAAAGAGAGCGAACGCGACGGAGGGGGAGAAAAGTTCGCGAGGCAAAGGAAAACCTGCGAAAGAGCGTGCGCGGCGAGCGACATTCCGCCGCCTCGGGCCAATATATATATATATATATATATATATATATATATATATATATATATATATATGTAGTCGGCGGAAGCTCGAGGCCGCGCACTCGAGAACAGTTGAATTTCGCGCCGAAAGAAAGGGTCCCCCGTGACTTTTGTGCCGCGAGGCGGTGAGACTGAAAGAATCCAGAATATGTCGCGAATTCTGACGTCGAGTACGGATCTGTATATACTGTTTTATATATATATATATATATATATACTTGGCTCGCTGGACCGAGCGAGCATGCTTCCTCTGTCTCACTCTCTCTCTCTCTCTCTCTCCCTCTTTCATGCGCAGGCGGATATTTCCGCGCCTCTTCCGCGTGCGTCACGCACACGTGAGTAGAAAGATGTTCCACACATCAGTTCTATTGGTCCTGCGTCGGTGTTAGTGCGCAGCCGCATTATTATTATATATAAACGAGAGCGCTTGAGAAGAGGACGGGAGCAGTTAGTTTGCGCGGTGCCTCCCCCACCCCTCTTTCCTCATTCTCAATCGCGCTTCATCTTCCGACCGAGAGAGCGCCACGCGATCTACATCCGCTACCGTCGTCCTCTCTGCCTCTCTCTCTCTCTCTCTCTCTCTCTCTCTCTCTCTCTCTCTCCCGCTCGCTCCTTATCTATTTATCGTCCCGTTTTCCTTCTCCTTTTCGCGCTCTAATGCTGTCGCCCCGTCTCCCGCTCCTACATAACCGCTAATTCACGAAGTCTTTGCTCTTTGAGGCTTTGAGGATACTTTATACTGAGGGATAATTATATAGGAAATTGCTGGAAACTTCTGGGCGGTCGACTAAGCTTCTGACATTTGGAAATTTATCGCTCGGCTCGACAGAGAGCTTCTGACGATTTTCCGCGGATTATTGTTAATTAGGACTTTTTTGTGTTTCTTTCTCTCTCTCTCTCTCTCTCTCTCTCTCTCTCTATATATATATATATATATATATATATATATATATATATATATATATATATATATACGTGTACATATATATAATCTACGTGCAGTTTATCAGAATCAATATTATAATTTATTTTTGTTGTCATGTTTTTTTGATTACAAGATCCATTTACATTCATAAATAAAATATTTGTAAAGGAATAAAATATGAATATAACGTACAAATTGTATTGATTATATAGTATTCTAAAGAGATAATATAAGTAGAGGAAGTGGACGCTTTTAACTTTTATAGAATTTTTTTATTTCAATAAAATATCACGAATAAGACTACTTAATCTTTTACGGAACGAGATCGATATTTAATCAAAAAGAAAAATTTATCTGCCTGCTTAAGATTCTAATGCAGCGCTAAAATATCTGAAAATCTTCCTTTGTTCCGCTTCTGCTATTCATCTTGAATAAAAAAATTTTTTATTTACATAAATTTATTAAACGAATTTTTATTGCTAATTATTATCGATACGCCGATATTTTCGATGTTAAAATATTTTGTAACTAAACAATATAATTTATCAATGTTTTTTTTCCATAAAATTATTTTATAATTGTAGAAGCGACACGCTACTCAAGTATAATATTTATAATAATAGAAACATCTCTTCATTATCTGGAAGTAGTTAGTACTACGTAGTCACTAAAGACGTATTCACTTCGGGGATGTACACCGAACTCGTCGAGACGACAAAGTGAAAAACTTGGATTATTACGTATACAAGATGCAGATAATACGCGGCATTTGTCACACTTGCGTTATATTGCTCAATAAAAGTTATGCATGTATATGCATGCTGCACTAACGAAGGCATCAACCTTCAAACATTAGTCTCCACCTTTCTAAGCTAAACTTTGCCGTATAATTTTCAAACATGAAGTTTCGAACTCCCTAAGAGATAAGACAAGACAGAGTGAGAGAGACACAGCGACAGAGAGGGAGAGAGGGAGTTGATTAAGGCCACCGGAGAGACAAATTTCATAAAAGGTGGGGGGGGGGTGCGCTTAATTAATTATGCCACGTTAACAAATGCAGGCATTACAAGAAATTAGTACGGCAAAAAGAAAGCTACAAAGAGGGGGGGGGCGTCTTGAGATGCAACGGCAAGTTTTACTAAATCAGCCGGGGCGAGTCGAAGTCCCAACCTCGCGCTCTCTGGACCACTGGCAACTCCCCGTATATATAATTCGGATAATTAAGTTATTCATAACCGTGCAACAATGCCCGTTGTATCCGACTGCGAAATTTCATTAGGTCTTGGTCCCTCTTGTTTTATCTATTGCTCTCTCTCTCTCTCTCTCTCTCTTCCATCCCTCTCCTTCTCTACCGGCCTCTCCCTTCTCACTCGCTCCAACTCATTTTCATTCGCACCGCGCCTCTCTCCATATACATGTCTCATCGACGCGTCCTCGTTCTTTCATTTCCTCCCCCGCCCCCTTCCACGCTTATAAATAAGCCTGACTCACGGTCGCACCGCCGATCTGCTCGTCCGCATCTCCATACGCGCGCCATAATAATGTTTGACGACCGCTCTCTGTACTCTCGCGCCTGTTCCTCGGGACTCGCGAACGGGGCCTCGTCGACGAGCCTTTCCGATATTGCCGAAAGAAAAACCAGAAGCGCCGACTGTACGGAATTCACTCGCTGATTTTACGTCCGACAGCCCATCGGATCTTTTGCCGATATTGCACGTTGATCAGCATAGATGTATGGAATACGCCCGATACGAAGGACGGTCAGAGAAAAATTTGTGCGGCTACATTATAAGGTTGGAATTAAAAGGATCGCGTCCGGTGTTTTTGGTCTTTTCACACATCTCGATGCAGAGGATTAAGGATGCCGAGGTAGCTCGAGACGTTAATCGTTTTGCCATTCCCGTTATACCCCAGTGCGGCTTTCAATGTGTAGTAAAGGGAAAAATTTGGAAAGTTTCACCAAATATGTCATTTTTTTCGATAATTATAATATTTTTATTGCCATTCATAAAATATTTGTTAAACGTGCTTAGAATGAAACGTCCATGATTGATATTTTTAATAAAATTTATTTTTGTAGATTTAGGATTATATAATATGACATGATTTTATATGCTTATATAAGTATTTTATAGGAACTATACGAATCAGAATTAAAGCCTAATGCAAATTACGTTATAACTTTTTTTTTTTATTAAATACCAATTTCAACGTATTGTTGTCAAATAATTCAGTACATCCTTTGATTATACGCCAGTACAATTATTTAATCGACCATTCAATGGTGCGTTTAAATGTAAATTAATATACAGCTGTTCGTGCGTTAATGCCTCAACAGCATCAGAACGTGTGTATTTCGTGTCTGCCAGGTCTACGAAGAATCAAAAAGAAAAAAAAATACGATTTGCAGAAATGCGTTGCTATGCGTATATAATATGCCATGCTGATCGAAGAACTGCTATATACACTTGGATATAACCTATTGGATGCTCTCCATTAACCACGCAATAGAATCGTTGGCTGGACGCCTGGCCTGATATGAAGGAATTAAGCCTGCATATACTCGCAGCTCTGCGATCGAGCAGTGCGTCGATGATGCGACTCTGGTTGACACGTAACGTATTATCTGCTTGGAAGAGGCGAGAGAAGTCGCTCGTTGGCTGAATTGTCGCTTTGCCTCGAGACGAGATCGCGTCCATGTAGTAACGCGATTCGTCGTTGGTTATCGCCACGGTAAAATATCTGGGACGGCTTTCCGCTAATGTGACAATCCTTCGCACACGTAGATCATTCATGAAAATTATCTCAATTGAACACCAAGATAATCGAGACATCGCAAAAAGTCCATCAATGGATACGGATTAACTCGTATGCAGAGAGTCATCGTTTAGAATCCCTCTCTGAACGTTTCAAGTATACAAATCTTCTAGTGCTACTATCAGTTCTCGTATTTCTAATGTATTTTTATCTTTAATCGAAAGGTAAGCCAGATGTAATATATGTAATAATCGACGCTACATATTGTGACATAGCGTATTGAGAAATTCTCCACTTACAATGATTTTATTTTAAATCTGGTTCTATAATCATGGATTATCATTAAAAAAATAATCATTTTACTCATGTACTATTAAGAAAATACTAATTATAACAAAGAAGGTATTATATCTTTGAAACGAAACAACGTCGGGTCCTAAAACTGTGTATAGAGGTCCTTTTGGAGGTAATCAGTGTGACTTCGCTCGTTCTGGATGAAATCCGTAATCCATATGTTTCAGCATGTTCCAGTTGCGTATTTTAATCCATAATCAGTGACATACTAGTGCGAAAAATAATATTTTGCATTTCTGACTTGTTTGAAAATAATACGGCGTGTGCAAAGAACATAGATTGAAATTAAGAACAATCTTAAATATCAATTATACAACATCGGTGACCTTAACTGATTTTGAATACCAAACCGCTCGACGAAAGATGAGAAAGAAAGGAAACGAGCTACAGCAAGAAAATACAATAGAAATAACGCAGCTCGACCAACGTCCCAACGTCGCCGTCCAATTAGTTTCTCCTACATAGTAGCCCGACGCGTATAAGATTGCAGAGCTTGCGCAATTTCAAGAGAGCGACAGCGGAGGGGGGTGGGGGGGGGGTCGTAGCAACAACCGCGCGCGCAGCATCAGCCTTATAGAGCCCGCGCGGTCTAAAATCGTCAACGGCGCTCTGCCTGTTACGCGATCTGGCTTCTTATGATACATCTCCCGAGGAGAATGGTGGAGTGAGAGACAGCCAGGTAGATAGAGATAGGGAGGGTTGAAAAGAAGCAGCGGACGAGGCAATGCGATGCGACCCCCGCCCCTCAACCGCCCGCAGAAGCACAAATCTCCAAGTGTCATTATCATAATCAAGAAACTTGGTTCTCTGTGTCCCCCCCCCCTACTCCACCGACCCTCCGCGCGCAAGGGCGTTTACATTTTCCATTCCATCCGATGCCGAGAGCGTATCGCAACGAGGCGTGATTGCGACGCTCCACCTTTCGTCGCCGCGGTTTCAGAGAGAGAGAGAGAGAGAGAGAGAGAGAGAGCGTTTTCTACATATATATAATCGCCAAGAACGCGTCCCATCATCAGGCCGCGCGCACCTCAAAAAGATGAAAGGAGATAATAAAAGGAGAAGAAGGTCGCGCTGGCTATACATGGCGCGACCTCCGATCCTGCGAATATATACGTATCGTCGGTTTTTTATAGAACGTATACATACAAAATTAAAAAAAGTAGGAAAAATAATAAATTAGAAAATGGGAGGTCTACAGAAGGGTGAGGGCAGGTGGAATCAGTGACAAGGGCGCTTCTAGGCCGCGAATTTTTGGTCGAACAATGCATTGTATGCGTTAACCGCGCTATATCACAATATATATATATATATATATATATATATATATATATATGTATATATATGTATATATGTATGTATATATATATTATACGTCCCATTATACGCACCGCAGTATAATTACCGGCGATGATTACGCTAGGCGCGTTATAAAAAATGAAAAAACAAAGTTTGACTAATTATTACGCGGACAGGCTTATTTACATTTACATATATATAGCCAAAAGAACGAGAGAAAAATAAAGAGGGGGGGGGGTGAGAGCCTCTCGGTATCGCTGCAGCACCGCGGTAATTAAGCTCCGGACAGATTTCGATATATATTGTTGCGAGCGCGCGCGCGCGCGCGTACGCGTCTCTTCTGCAACGTTATTGTGTAATAAAGGAATTTTCGACGCTCGCACGCGTGCGCGCGCGTCCGCGGATCGTCCGAGGAGCGCGGCTTCGGCGTAAATTTTAATAACCGACACAAAAGCGCGAGAAGTTAACTAGATGTATACAGCGGGTGGGGTGTGGGGGAGGGGGGAGATGGGTCGCGCGACCGACACGGAGACTTGTTCGCCCGCGCTTTTGTCGCTCGAACATGGGCGAGAACCTGCCATATATTCGCGCGATCTCCCCTCCCCCCCTATCCACCCCTGTCCGGTCCTACAACATCAGCGGAAAATTAATGTAGCATTGTTGCGCCCTTTTGCAACCTCCGGCAACCCCTATTCCCCTCTCTCTCTCTCTCTCTCTCGTTCTCTCTCTCCCTTTCTCTCTGTTTTTTTCTTTTTTCCTTATTATCGTACCGTTATCAAAACAATGAAACGAGCGAAACTTGCCGGATAAAAGACTCGAAATCGCGCTCTTCTCTCGTTTATCGCGTTTTAAATAACGCGTCGAGCGAGGTGTGGAAGAGCATTGGCGGGGGTGGGGGGAGGGCGGTAGCGAGGGACATGGGCATAAAGAGCGCAAAGAGCCGATATAGTTGGCCGTCGCGCGTCGTAAGCGCCTATATAAAGAAAAAAAAAAGCCAAGCCCCATCGGGGCGCTGCGGACTCGCGATGTTGGAAAACTGCAATCTTTCCCTCGATCATCTCGTTCCTGAGCGAGCCTCTCTTTTTTACGACTTTCTCAATAGCGGGTTAGACGGCCGGAGTGGAGGGGGGGGGGGAGAAGTGAACGAACGAACTTCGGGGCACTGAAAATAGAGGGGGCAGGATTGGAAAGCGAGAAGCTGGAACTGTATTATGGAAGAGAGAGCGGCGTTGGGGGGGGGGGGTACGCGGAAGGACGTCGACGACGAGGACGACACGCGCGAGGAATCTCCCCTCGATGCGCGCTCCATCCATCTTGGAGCACTGCCGTGCGCGCATCAGCGACATTATCGGCTCGCATCTCGAGTGTCGCGCGCTTCTCGCATATATATACGGGGCTCTATAGATCTTCGTAACTCGTCGGTCCTCGTGCCCCCCCCCCATTTCCTCCCGCAGTCCTCGGCGCCCCGCGAGGCCCGGTGGGGCTCTTTTTCTGTTATTCCATTATTTTCTCCCTTGCTCAGTCAGCGACGCCGCGACTCTCGATATCGGTCCCTAATACTCCAGCCGAAGTCTCGCGTCTGCTTTCTCTGCTCCTTTTTTTCCTTTGCCTCGACGCGGCTCTCCTCTCCCAGCCTCTCTATCTCGCGCGACCTGCGCGGAGACGGCTTTGCACGAGCTTGTCGGTGTGAATGTGTGACGGACGCGCGTCGTTCTTCGCCGAGGTCGTGACGCGCGCTAGTCTGATAGCGCGTCGGCACAATGAACGCGCTTTCGAACACTTGTACACTGAAAGTGTATTTAGGGAACTTTTGTAAGCCACGCAGCTGGATTTTTTACCCATTTGGAGCCTTATCGTCCCTGTTCCTTCGATCTTCTATTCACCAAGCTTCTAAGTTATACGGAAAGAGTAACAAAGATACATAATTTAACTTTCTATGCTAATTGAGACCTTATTCGTCCCTATGAAGTTTAACCATAAATATGAGCTCATTTATAGGTGTTATAACTCTTATACTAATATCCCAGCAAAAACACCGATGCAAATATTCGTCCTTATCTTAACGAATACCAAATTAGTTTTTACGAGATTCGCCGGTATCTTAAGTAAATTCGTATAAACCGCTCATTAGCGAAACGGTAATAAATTTATGCGATTTACATAAGAGAGCTTAGTGCAATAATGCCATGGCCACTGTTCACAAAAAAAAGTTATAGGAAATTTATCTCCATGTATTGTGTCATTTTTTCCTAGCCGCCCCTTTTGTTAAGGTCCGTGGTTTTGCATGGAATGATAAAATAAAAACTAACCTCACGCTTCGCATAGATTTACGCATTATTTAAATTAGAATCGATTAAACATTGTAGGCTTAGGTTATTGTTCATACCTACTGTATATACAATATGCTCTTACGATTTATAAATTTTAAATGACACCTCTGTAAGAATAAATAATTAAACTAGTCACACGTGCTAAACGTTAATTAAAATTGATTTTCCATGGGAATGCAAGTCAAAAAGGGTTATAACAGTAAATGCATTGGTTGTCTAGTAACTAGGTTAACTCTTTGATTGTCGTTGTACTTCAATAAATTACTTCTTAGTGCTGATAACAATAAGATTTTAAGGCGGTAACAAAGATTATAACTTCTGACATACTTGTACCAATATCGTCATTGGTCTGCACCTTAAATAATCGAGCTCGAGGTACTCTGTCGCTGAACGAACCTAATGTATGCAATGGACATCCTAGCGTCTATTAAGACTTTTAGTTGTAAAGGAATCAAATCCTCAAGGGTTGATACTTGTCTCTAGAGATGACTTTGTCTCTAGAGCTGCTTCCAGATAGTTTTCGCAGATACTTATTCTTACATTTTAAAATAGGTCTATTGTTTTCTCTGTTAAAAAAAAAAACACATTCTGAATTATATTACTAATCTCTGATAAAAATTAACTCAAGTCTCGTTTAAAATCTGGGCGTACAGCTGGTATATTTTTGTGAGAGGGCCTCTCTTCTTCGTTAATTAATAGTTCAACGTATTGGATCGTTCAAGCATCCGGCATATTCCATATCAAAATAATTTACAAATATGTACTGCCTTGTAACTGTTTACGAAAGGG